>PVKA01019696.1:0-41542 GCA_004027165.1 Ctenomys sociabilis
AAAAAAAAAAAAAAAAAAGAAAGAAAGAAAAAAACATTTAACCCACAAAGAAATTCATAGACTAAAAGTCAAAAGATGAAAAACAATTCTCCATACCACAGCAATCCAGAAAAAAAATAGGGTAGTTATTCTACTGACTGACAATATAAACTTAGAACTGGTCAGAAGATAAGGTCATTACATATTTGTTAAGGGAAAACACCAAGAAGAAGGGAAAATAATTATAACTATATATGCACCAAAAACCAGTGTACATAACTACATAAAACAAATATTGACAACATGAAAAATCAAGTAAGCACTAACAAAATTGTAGTAGGGGACCTTAATACACTACTTTTACAAATAGGTAGAGCAACTAGAAAAAAAAATCAATGAAGAACTATCAGAATTAAACCAAGCCTGTAGACAAATGGACTTGGTGGACGTCTACACAGTGTTCCACAAATATCAAAATACACATTCTTTTCAGCTGCACATGGGATGTTCACCAAAACAGATCACATATTAGCCCATAAAACATATTTAAGTAAATATAGAGGAACTGAGCTCATTCCATGCATACTAACTGACCACATCACAATAAAATTGGAAATCAACAATAAAAGACATCACAACACAACACAAACACTTGGAAATTACACAACAAACTTGTGAATAACCAATGGGTCTATAGGAAGTTTTATGGGATGAAGTGAAAGCAGTCCTATGAGGGAAATTCCTTTCTTTTTATTTTATTTTATTGAAGAACAAATGGAAATGAGACAGTTTCAAATCAAATTAATAGGACAGATTCAACAGTGAATGCATTGCACATTGTTTTTGTAGTGGCTTTTTGTTGTACAAGGTGCATACATGATACTCTATTTACAAACACGATTAGAGCAGATGCCTCTAATCCATGAATTAAGAACATGTAGCTGTATACCTATCTTTTTTTAAAGCTGAATTATAGTACAGTTTCAATGATTAATATCTTTTACATTGTTATCTTCCTAGTGGTTATCCATAGTACAAGAAGCAGAAAGGATATCCTGTCCAAACACTATTAGTGCAAATCTTTCTTATAGAATTATGCGAAAGTAGCTGGATATTTATCCTAACTATTCTGTATATACAAATAAATAATGGTCCTTCCTTTGTATCTTCTTTTCTTGTTTAATACTGTGAGAAATGGGTATTCTATTGGCATTCAATTAATATAGGTGCTTGAAATCAGTGAAGCAATCCAACGTAGTTCAGCAGACCACAATAATATCTAAAGAAGATGTTGACTAGAGCCATTTACACTTCAGCTTATTATTATGGCCTTACTTTATATACATCATTTTTATACTTTTCTGTTAGATGGTTAAAGCAAGACTTATATAACAAAAAATATAACTTTTGTATCTGATGAGGTCAGTCAAGTCCCCTCAGGGTTTATCCTGTAACCCTATACCTCACTCTGTAGATTGTTTTTCAGTGTCACCCATGTAGATGAGTCACGGCCATTGCTTGACCAGTTTGCTCTCTGTGAAAACCTGAGAGAATGCTTTCTTTCCATGTGACTCTCCTTAGGCACACTATAGATCATCAATCACATTCCTCTGTGGCTCCATAATCTCCTTGATCGGAAAATTTTGGGCACAACTGAGTTTCATGATGTTACAGTACAGGTTCTCCTATGTCCTAAGTCTTCACTGACCTTGAAAGGCTGTTGGCTGAACTTGCAGCCCTTGCATTTCTCTAATTTTTGATCTGCAAACTTAGGTTGTTAACCCTCCAGAAGAAAAGCTGATTATTACCCTGCAACATATGCAGTTCAGTTTACCGTAACTACCTGACTAAATTCTTTTTAATTGTTGGTTTACCTTTCTATTTGTATTTCTTCTTTCGATTCCTTATACTAGGGAGACTATGTGATATTTGCATATGTGTGTTTGGTTTATTTTGCTTATGAGTATATGTTCAAGTGGCATCCACTTAAGTATAAATGCTTCAAGCTTATCATTCTTTATAGCTGAGTAATACTCTATTGTATAGAAATACCACATCTTTTTCAACCATTCCTCATGTGATGGGCATCTTGGTTGTTTCCAAGGTATGGCTATCACAAATTGTGCTGCCATAAACATAGGTACCCATATATCACTATGATATGATGTTTTCAGTTCCTCCGGAAAAATTCCCAGTAGGGGGATAGCCGGCTTGAATGGGATTTCCAGTCCTAGTTTTGTGAGGAGTCTCCACACTGATCTCCACAATGGTTGCACCAGTCTACATTCCCACCGGTGGTGGAGAAGGGTTCCCTTTTCCCAACATCCTCTCCAACATTTGCTGTTGGTTGATTTCTTTATGATAGCCATTCTTTCTGGAGTGAGATGATATCTCAGTGTTGTTTTAACTTGCATTTCATGGATGGCTGTGATGTGGAACATTTTTTCATATATTTATTCACTTCTTTGATTTCGTCCTTGGAGAAGTGTGTATGCATCTCAGATGCCCATTTCTGGATTGGGTCTTTAGGGTCTCACCATGCAACTCAGATGCATAGTGATCCACTTGTCTTCAGCCTTCCCAGCTCTGGGATTACAGTTGTGCACCATCATGCCCAGTCTCTGTGGCAGGCTCAGCATGCCCAGGGTTGGGACTGGATGGCGTGGCATGAGGTACCAGGGATTGAACCCAGGTCCCTGTGCTTGCCTAAGCAGGAACTTAGTGTGCTGAGTTATCTCGCTGGTCCTTGAACCTCAAACTTCTTGAAAAAGAGGAACAAGTCAACCCCCAAACTCATATAAAGGAATAAATTATAAAAATAAGAACAGAAATTAATGCAATTGAGACTAAGAAAACAACATGAAGCAGTGAATTGAAAAGTTGGCTTTTTGAAAAAATTAATAAAATTGATAAAACATTAGCCAACTTCAAAAAAAGGAAAGAAAAAGTACACATTCAAACAATCAGGAATGAAAACTGGGAAATCAATAAATGTAAATGTAATACTCAACAAACCAATAAATGTAATCAATACATGTAATACATCATAATAGTAGAACCAAAGACAAAAGTCACATAATTATTTCAGTAGATGCAGGAAAAAAGCATTTGACAAAGACCAATGCCCATTCATGGTTAAAACTTTACTGAAATTTTAAAAAGAGGGTCTTTATCTTAATCTGATAAAAGTTGTCTATGACAAATTAACAGCTAGCATCATATTAAATAGTCAAAAATTCAAAGCTTTCATTATAAAATCAGGAACAAGACAAGGATGTTCACTATAACCTCTCCTATTCACTATTGTTCTGGAAACAATAGCCAGAGGAATTAGACAAAAGAAAGACAGGAATAAAGGTAAGAATAGGAAGTGAAGAAATTAAATTACTTTTTATTTTCAGATGATATGATATTATCCATAGAAGACTCCAAAAGTGCCATACTATCCATAGAAGGCTGGTAAATTTAGTTATTTTTAATACTCGATTCATTTCTGGTATGTATGTATTTACATTTTATGTTTATTTTTCTCATGAACTTATATGTTCTTACATGCTGTTTAGCATTTCACTTGATTCTAATATATACTCTCATAGTTTTATAATATTTCTGTTTAACCAATTACAGTATTTGGCCCAACTCTGGACAACCTGCTGTTGATCTCTTCCTCTATGTGATTATATACAAATGATCTACAGTTACTTGTCTGTAGTTGGGCTGAACTTTGACTGGCCTCGGCCTCTTTCCTTCTTCCTTTCTTCTCCCTTCTCCCCCTCTCCCCTCTCACTTTCTCCAAAACCGGGTATTGAACTCAGGCCTTTGTGCTTGCCAGGCAAATGCTTGTTCTACTGAGCCATCTCCCTGGCCACTTTATTTTTTAAAGGGAGTAAAAATTAGAATCAAAACAGAAAAAATTACAAGTGATACAGATTTTTACTTAACAAATTAATATGAACTGTCCTGTGCATCTTGCTGGTTTATGGAAAGAAACAGTTAATATTTAATTTATTTCATCTCCTTCAGTTGTTTTTACTTTTTCTCTTCTTAATTTCTTATACATTTCTTTCTGTTTTTCTTTCTTCTTCCAAATTTACATGCCTATGTCTGGTAATATATGCCAGATGTTGGAAGAAAACACTATGTATTATAACAAGTACTGTGACTTATAGATTCATGTACCATGCTGGCTCCACACTGTGCCAGTCACTGAAACTGAGCGTGGTGGTCATTGCCTATAATCCCAGAGCTGGAGAGGCTGAGACAGAAGGATCACTATGAGTCTGAGCTGTTTAGCAAGACCCTGTACCAAATAAAAAAGTAAATCTTTTCTTAATGTATTTAGTATAGGATCTATAAGGTCTCACTACACAGAGAGGTAAAAAAACAATAAGTTAGTAGTAATAAAAACAAATCATGAGAGTAAATGAGCTTTTAAAGATATGAGTCACCAATTGTAAAATATAGTAGGAAAATTTGTAGAACCTAAATATGCCCTTGATATATATTAAAATTTCAGAATCTTGGCTTAGAAATAAAGGCTGTCTGGATGACAGGTCTTGGGCAAGCTGCAGAGCAGACCTTTAGGCTTTCAATCCCCTGGTTATGAACCCCTCTTTTATCATAGCTTAAGGGCTGATGTGGGCAGGACAGGAAAGTGCAGAGTTGTGGGCAGTGCAGAAGCTTCCTGGGACCTCACACGAGCCCGGCCAGAAGACAGGAGAAGGGCTGGGATGTCAAGGGCACACGCATCCCGCTGTGAGTCCCCAGCCTTTGCTCTGTCCTGGTCGGGGACTGCGGCTTGTGACTTGTGTGGTCTGATCCACTGCTCCACAAGTCTTCAGAGGCACAGCTGAGTGTGCTACAAGGCACTCCTCCCTACTCAGAACACAGGGCTTCTGTGTGTCCACACGCCTCACTTGTTTCTAAATGTATTTGGGGAAAACAGAAAATGAGGACTCTTGGTACTACAGACATAGAGTAAAACTGCATGTGACCGTTGACAGCCATTTGTAGGCTTCTTGTGGGCAATTTTGTCAGGCCCCCGATTTTTTGTTACACGTGTGTTGGTGCAGACAGTGGGACCTCTGCCTAGCTCATGGGCTAGTCAGGTGTGTTTCCTATTAGGGAATTAGAATTACGAACTGGCATTTAAACTAAGAAAAGATAACTGCACTGGGAAAGACTTTTGGGGTCTGTGTACAAATAAATCACCAGAGAGAGCCAGCCTGCAGAGAACTGTCAAAAAATGAAGTAGATTCCTAAACAAGGAGACAGAGAAAAGCAGCAGGACTTGTCTCAGACATTTTCTGATTGGATCCTATCCACTTTCCTCCTTATGAGTGATCCAGTTGTATTTTCTATTATTGACACACAAAATCCTTCCTTCTCCCCAGGCTTATACTGTATTTTCCTTATGTTAATATCAGTGAATTTCCATCCCTTGCAAATAAATTCCTAACAAAGAAAGTTATTCTGTTAGAACATGTTCATTTACACTGCCAGTAGATCTTCATCAGAAATACACAACATTGCTGGGCATGGTGGCGCATGCTTGTAATCCCAGCACTCAGGAAGCTGAGGCAGGAGGATTGTTGTGAGTTCAAGACCAGCCTGAGCTACAAAGTGAGCCTAAGGCCAGCCTGAACTGCATAGTGAGACCCTGTCTCAAAAAGACAAAAAAAAAAAAAAAAAAAGAAAAAAAGAAATACACAACATTCTACTGTCAGTTTGTCTGTACTAATGGCCCAAGCATTTCTCAGAACCTAATTACATTAGAGCTGATGACAGTGGCTTCTGCTGCCGCTACCTGACAGTGTTAGTGGGTCCTGCCAGACTTCCTGGATGAAACAGTTTGTCCTGCGTGTAACAGTGGAAATATTTTCTCATACCGGTTTAATAACCAGATGCAGTGCAGGAGTTCTGGGCAAAGCCAAGCCAAGCCATGCCAAGTGAGTCCTAGGATGCTGCTTATCTCTCAGACCCAGGTGTAAAATCTTGTGGAGCCAGCGCTCCATGGAATGGACAATCCAGGAGGACTTGAGTGTCTCCTGAAGCTACTCAATAAATATACAAGGAGGTGTTTTGCTTCAGCTTACCCTTTATTGTTCTTATGGAACAGTGCTTTTCAGTTGTCTTCTTGAGAAATTGAAAAGTATTATGCAATTATGCAATTCCTCTTTAGGACAGTTCCTGGGATGCCCAGAAAACAGAGTTTCTTTCATGAACTCAGAAAATTCCTTATTGTCTTATTTCAGCAAGGGGAATTTGAGAGTTTCTGAATGATAGCCAAGGTCACATTTGTAAACTTGCTGTCATCTCTAAAATACTGTTATGTTTAAACTTTAATTGGACTTGAAAAAGAAATCCTTAGACTATATCATTCATCATCTAAATGTAGACATTTTGAATGGTGGGATGGGACTAAATCAAAGTGAGTAAGGAAAAGCAGGAGCAACTGCAAATGAAAGGCAGAAAAAGGAGAAAGCATTCCTGATAAGGAAAAGGAGACTATAGGCTGACCTGTAGCTGCCAGCTGGTCCCCAGAAGACCAACTCCTGAGCAGCCTCAGACACTTGGGCTGCCTGCCTGTTTCTGCAGATGGCAGGATTCAGCCTCTAGAGGAGACAGATCCTGGAGGCAGAAATGAGGACTCCTGCTGAACTGGAGAAGATTCAACTTGGGCTCTGAAGGTATGGTGAACTGCACATCCGCAGGACTGACTGTAGCATTGGATAAGATACAGTTGGGAGCTAGCTCCTGACCTGCAAGACACACAGTCACCTCCTAAAGTGCTGGAATTTCAGCTCTTCTCTCCCGGGAGTGGGGGGGGGGGTGTCTCTGGAGTATCTTCCTGGACTAGAGGTTCCACTTCTTCAAGAGCACTTTCAATCTGAGCTGGAGCCTCTGGCTGGCTTCTAAAAGGTGCAACCTTCTCAAGAGCCTCAGAAGGCTGTGCCTGATCCTGGGGAGAAGGTTTAATCTCCCCAGAAGAGCCTAGAGGCTGATATGAGGCTCCTGCTGGGTAAGTGAAGGTTCTACCTGCTCAGGATTCTCTGGAGGCAAGTTAGGGACCTGTTGGTGGCTTGGAGTAAGTTGATCCTCCTTCCCTTCCTGTGTGGTTACTGTAAGGTTCACAGCCACTGTGACAAATGGTGAGAATGAGTGAGGTGGAGCTGGAGCTTGTACCTCCTGGAGCCTCCACTACTGACCTACACACTCCTCAGCAGCAAGTGCTCACTGCGCCTGGCCTCCTGATGGTGGGCAGGAAGTCCTGCCTTCTGGGGGTGCTGTGAGAGTTGATCTACAGCTTCTTGCTGAGGTGAAGAGGACTGGATGCGGGGAGTCTGGGTGCTGAGTTTGGGCCTCCAGCTGAATGTGAGAGGATCCACTTTGTCCAAGGCACTGTGCTGCGTCATGTGGGCTCTCTTGGGATTCCAGATCATGGTGGTCACATTCAGTTTTGTCTGCTCTCAGGTCTATGTAATTATCAGGCAAGGTGCATTTCTAAAGTGTTTCTTTTGCATGTTGATGCAGAATTCCAGCTACCACCTTATCAAAGTGCACATGCTGAATTAGATTCTCTTTGTTTAGGCATGAAAGAAACTGTGCTACTTTTAAACTCTGATTGTTATGTTTAAACTTTAATTGGACTTAAATTCTGTTCTTACTGTGGTACAGACATATTTCAAGAGCCTGGTGGTCTGTAGCCTGATGTGGCCCAGCAGTCTGGATCTTCTTTTGCAGCAAGGAGACACTGCTAGAGATGATTCTGACCCCAAACAACATTGGAACCATCTCTGGGAGCCTCTCTTGTAGACCCTGGGGCCCTAGAAGACCCCAACAAGGAGTAGTGAACATGTCTGGCTCTGGGGCCAGCTGTCCAGGAAACTTCTGTGGTGGAGACAACATCTTGGTAGGCACCAAGGACCACAGCTGATCACTGCTCCTGGGGTCTTCTGGAGAAGTCTAGCTAGAGGAGGCAGATTGGCACTGAGGGGAGAGTCCAGCTGGACTGGGGCCCAGTCATCCTGTGGAATAGCCAGGGTGGCAGCCACAACTATGGCCACATGAGCATCCATGGTGCCCAGCAGCACAGTAAGAACATGATGGGCAAGGCTCAGTCATGGAGACCTGGGCCAGCAGGGTACTGGCTCTGGGTCTGCTGGAACCTTGCAGGTAGCCACGTGCGTGGCCAGGGCCTGGTAGCTGTGCACACCCATGTTCTGCCATGCCCCGCCCTCTATCCTTGACACTATAGTTAAGATAACCTTTTCTAGGTGGTGACTGGGCCTGACTTGTTTTCCCTTAAGAGGTGACAATAGTGGCAGTGAGTCTTCACACAGCCACTCACCCCATAGCAGTGTCAGATGTGCACCTTAGACTTGGGTGGTCTTGGACCTCTAGCAGCCCTGGGGTGGAGTCAGGCAGAGCTTCCCACAGAATTCAGGGCAGGGCCTTGGGATGCTCGCAGGTGCTGGTCCACCATTGGCAACTGGAGCTCATCCTCTTCCATACTGACACCAGAAATGGTCTTCCTGCCCTTGTCTGCACTTCTTCCAAGAAAAGCAACCGACCTGCTAGGTCAAGACCAATCAGGGTACAGTCAGAAGGAAACACTTGAAAGCAGTTTGTCCCAGTGTTGCCATTTATCTGAATTCAGTAAGGGGCACATATTTTGTAATTCATTCTGGTGTTAGGTTGGGGCTACATAGACTCTGTGGTCACTCCCGTTTGTGCAGAGGGTGATTCAGGTGGTGGGCAGTGTAACCCAAGTGACAGGGTTTGAATCAGTACACAGCTCTTTATGTTGGTGCAAGACAACTCTCCGCATCCCACCGGGCCCAATCTAGTCATTCTTCTCGACATGACTCCACTTTTCAGGACCTATGCAGTGTGTACTCATGGAGAAGACACTTGGGACACCGAAGGCTGCAGATTAAATACTTCTCTAGAAATACCTTTCCAGACCTACTTCTTTCACAGTTCTTCATCTATGAATCCTACTGCTTGTTTCTTGTCTGGCTGAGCCCTAGCTGTGTGCAGTGGAAGAAGAGGCTACCCCCTCTCATCCTGGATGCCTTGCTCATGGCTGGGCACACACAAGTGCTGTGAAAAGGAAACAGTTTCTGAAGTCATCTCCCATAGGGGTGGATCAATTGTACAATCATATTCCTGGAATCTGATTTCCTCCTCTCCCATCTTATAGAAAGACAGGCATCTTAATATCTGAAGTTGCCTTGAATGGTTTTATGTCAGTTGAACTAAATCTATTCTTCCAATATTTCTTCCAAGAAACTTCCAATATTTTTATGAAGAACAGCTACTTTCTCTCTGGGGTGATTTAATAAAAAACATCCCCCAAATAGGTTCCTACAGGCATGAAATTCATTTTTTGCCTCCTCCTTTCTAAACATCCTAAATGTAGTACTAATTTATTTTAGTGATTTACTCTGGCAACTTAATCCCTCATCAGAAGTTTTTATTTAGCTAATTTATAGAAAGGTCCTTCAGCAAGATATTGTACTCCAGATGCAAGCAGAAGCTGAAAGCTGCATAACACCATATGGAAAGGCAGAATTATGTCCAAAGCTACAGCACAAATATACTTACAAGTGTGGTTACTTTGATCCCTGAGATCCTCTCTGAAGGGTCTTCTAAAACCTGATTTTTAAGGGCTTCCCTGAGCTTTTGAAAGAAGTCCAGCCCCTCCCATTGGTCTGCAATTATAGGAGTTTTTTGGAGGCCGCAGTTCTGCTCCCCAAACTTCAGATGAGGGGTCAGATCCAGAAATTATCTGAAATTCAACAACATCACCAGAGTTACATATATATTTTCCTGAAATACATATGAAGTCTTCCAATTCTGCTGGGTGGGTTTCTAGATTATGTTGTAGTTTTATTTTTGCATTATGAAGCTTGAAGCTAGGGGATGTCACACACAGCAAGTGCTCTCCACCCCTGGGTGCATCTCTACCCTTTTTATTCAGGATTGCTCCTGTTTTGAACCTTGGCTACATTGGGTCCTCGAGTTTTCCTCCCACATACTTGAATTAAATCCTGGAGTTCTGCTTCACGTCTAGCATCTATGGTCTCAACTATGGGTCTGAACTTCACAGCTATTTTACCACTCTCTGAAATAAAGTTAAGAAGGATTCAAAAATAGATAACCAAACTTCTGAGAGCAAAACAAAGTTCTAATAACAATGAGACTAAAGACAATAATCATCGGAACTGACCCAGGTGAACTGGGAGGGTGTACTCTACTTTTGGTTTTGCATTATGGTTTCTGAGCAACTTACACATTGAGAAGCCTTTGGGTGCTTGGCATTGTTTCTGACCTCTTTGATGAAGGCAGGATGTGTGGGAATACTGTGGGTGTTGAAGCTCCAACCCACCTTCCTTCCCAGGCCCTGGAATTATCTTGAGGCCCTAAGGCTCTGCTAAGTTTCATTCTCCACATCTGCCTTCGACTCTAGGCTTGAATTTCTTCTTTTTCTTGTACCAAGTGATTGCACATTCTATCTTCTTATCTTGGCTTTTCTGTAATTATATTTGGTATATCATATATAACATCTTTTAAGTGACTGGAATGGGATCAAGGGCCCTTCCCCATTGATTTAGATTTTAGTATAAATGAAGATTTGGCTTCTGATTTTCAGATATCCTACAATGCCATGTCCATTTTTTTTTTTTTTTTTCATGAATAGAATTGACAGGGAGGAAACTAGAGCAGGTAACTAAAATCTCAAGGTCCATAATAATTCAGTAGATTCTTTGGGTAGATAGGACAAAACAGTCTCCTACCCTGAAATAGTTCATATGAATTAAAGCCAAAGCTGTGATGACAATGGAATTGCCCATTGTAAACTTGGGGGGGGGGGCGCGTGGGATTGTTTGTTTTACTGTGTGTAGTCAGCTTTCTGTTTCTGTGAAAAACATCTGAAGTAAGCAACAAGTAGAAAAATTGATTTGGGCCCATTTCTTTGGAGGTTTCAAGTCTGACTCCATTGCTTTGGGAATACAGGAACTAGGCACTGGGTATTCTAGCAGACTGAGAGCTCACCTCATAGCATCCAGGAAGCAAGAGAAAGAGGAAGCACCAGGTCTCAGTATCCCTGTCAAGGGCACTTCTCCAATGGCCTCAATTTCTTCTCCACACTCCACCTCTGTCTGTCTCATTTGCTCCCAGTAACAGGACAGGCTAGCAATCAAGCCTCTAGCCTATGGGCCTTTGGGGGCCACCTAAGATCTTAATCCTAACACTTGTAATAACAAAAAAAGCTTATATATTATTTATGGAGCACTTATTTTTGCATAGGAGTATGGGGTCACCACAAAAGGTTCTGCTGACACTCAGCCCTCCAGGAACATGGAACACTGCTCTCAGTTAACTCAGTTTCCAAGGATCTAAGGACCAATTTTTTAAAAAATTGGTAGGCTGAATGACAGAACTTGGTACCTTACCTATGTCTTCTGACAATATTTGAAATGTTAAAAAGCATTCTCAAACATAGGCTCATAGAGCATTTCCTTTTTTCATTGCACTGCAGGTTCAGTTTGCTGCTTCTTGGAGGCTCTGTGACAGCACTGGAGCAGTCTGAACAGGACTTTGCTCTGACAGAGACTAATGAGGCCTTGAGGAACAGGGGTGTGCGCAGACTCACAATATTGTGTTTTCTTTTTGACATTTAAAAAATGGCAGATTACATTGTGAGTACATCCATACTGTGAAGTTATTAAAGTAAACAAGTACCAGTTTGCCAATAGTATAGGTTAAAAACAGCATCACTCAACCTTCTTAAAGAAAAACTGGTAGTGTGTTGTTTCAGGATGCCAGAGCTTGAATCCTAAGGGTTTGAATCATAAGAGTCAGTGTAACTCCTGCCCTTAATTGTACTGAAAATGGGACAAGGACCGGCTAAGTAAGCTTTGCCTGTAGGCCCACCCCCCCATCATAAGTCTTAGCAGTACCTTGTGTAAAGGCAAGGTAGAAAGTATGTCAAATGTCCATCAACAGATGAGTTAATAAACACAAAGTGGCAGTGTGTATCTATATGATGCAATACTATTCAGCTATAAGAAGGAAAGTTCTAACATCTGCTACAACAGGGAGGATCCTTGAAAACATTATGCAAAGTGAGATAGCCAATCACAAAGGCAGACATACTGCATGATTTCACTTATTTAAAATATTTAGGAGACGTAAATTCATAGATACAACTAGAGGTTACTAGGGGCTGGGAGAGAAGGAAATGAATTTTTTGTTTTGATACAGGGTCTTACTATGTGGTGCAGACTGGCTGTGAACTTGCTTATATAGTCCAGACTGGCTTTGGCCTCACAGTGATTTTTGTGCCTCAGCCTCCTGAGTGCTTGGATTATAGGCATCTGCTACCACACCAGGCAGGAATTAATCTTTAATGGGTGTAGAAATTCATTTTAGTTAATGGGAAAAATGCTTGAGACATAATATATAAAACAAACAAGACTCAGGAAGGTGGAAAGAAAAAGTCAAATCTTTTAAGAACATTTAACCAAAGGAGTGACATAGTTGTGAGTTACTGAAATTTCATTTGCCTCATAACTCCCAGACTGGGAGCTGAAGAGATTGGCAGTCTGGAAATACCAACAGCTACAGGATAAACACCAAGTAAATGATTTGATGTTGAAGGTGCTGGTTTCAGATTTGACAGGCTAGGGAGGGGTAGGACCTCAACAGAGTGACTCAGTCTCTAGGCCTCAGAGTAGCCTGGGTGGTCGTAGTTCCACACTAATAGAAGGATCTTAGAAACACCTATCAGCTCCCCTTGATTCCTCAGATATGGAGCCTGTACTTCAATCAAAGCACTTTAGTATCTTCTTCACTTACCTCTAATCTTCATAAAAAATGTTCAAAGACTAACTTAATTCTGTATGTAGAAAGGGACTTTGGTTTTGTAGCTCAATTCCATGCCTGTAGGACATTTACAATTTTAGGCAACTATTTCCAAAGTAAATACAATTACTCAGGGTAATTTCTACCCAGTATTGTCACTATTCTCCCACTTTTACACAAGGACCCAGGGATTTCTAAGATTCATTCCATCATCCCTAGTAAATATTATTTAACTTATAATCCTGTGAGGAGAAGAGAATTTAATACAAAGATAGCCCTGTGGTAGATCTTTCTGCTTCTCTGTAAATATCAGTATAAAGATAAAGAAAAGCTAGAGGCTGTTTCACTTGTGTTGCTCATGGTATTATCATGTCCTTGTCACTAGAACAACACATCTGACATCCACAGTTTAGAGGAGGAGGGAGTTACCTAGATTCACAGTTCTAGTGGGTTCAGTCGATGGTTGGTTGGCCCCAGTGCTGAGACAGCCTGGTGGGAGGGTGCAGTGGAGGAAGGCTGACCAACAAATGCATGGTGTCCAGGAGGCAGAGAGCCAGGAGGAAGTGAGGAGCTGAGGGAAAGAACACACCCACCTGAGTCCCACTTCAGAGACCCAGTACCCCATCCCACTGGCTCAAGAACTGGTGAAGTTATCAGTAAACACATCCACTGATCAGTGTGGTGGTACCATGGCCCCTTTACCTTCCAAACAGGTGAGACTTTGAGGAATATTTTAAGTTTAAATCACACATACACTGTCTTTCTATGCTGGAAAAAAAAATCAAGACTTTTCTCTCTGTGCCTTGTTTTCTTGTTTGTGAAATGGAAATGATATCATTATAAAACATTTCTAAAGATAAAGAGAATCAAGTTAATGTCATATGATTTCCATCACAACTTCTGTCTTCGAATCAGGCACTCTCTTTTTCTTTAGAAAATTCCAGAAAACTAGTCTTCTGCCTTTTAGACACAGTCAAGGAGAACTTAACTGACCTGAAGCACTGCATCCAGTGCTGAGTACTCAGGACCAGTACTCAAGTTTTCCATGAGCTATTGAGGACCTGCAAGTTCTCATCAATGCATGTCTGGGGCCATATATCTATATGCTACCTGCTCAATTGTCCAGTTATTTTTGACTTAGAGATCTAGCCACTCTCTAATGCCAGGCTGCATTGTCCCAGCAGCATATTTGATGGACACAGTTTTTCGTCAAAGGCTCTGGAAAGCAATCACATGATCCCACGTTTCTCCTGTAGAAGATCTCGGGATTGTTTTGGCTTCCTCAAATGTAGTTAAATCATGAAGCTAATCTGCAGGTAAGTGATTTTTTTTAATCCTTATCTTGAAAATTACAAAGTGTGTGTGTGGGGGGGAGGTATTCAGTGGTCATATCGCTTAAAACATAGAAATTTAAATACATAAGAAGTATCCGTGAAATTCAACATTCACAGTCGGGTGTGGTGGCACATGCTGGTAATCCTAGCACTCAGTAGGCTGAAACAGGGGGATCATTGGGAGTTCAAGGCCAACCTGAACTGTTTAGGAAAACCTTGTCTCTAAAACAACAACAAAGGAACAAGTAAAACCCAACAATAACAATGTAAAAGCAAAATTTGTTTTATCTACTGGATTTTACTTGGCGGGCACCAAAGAATTTGGCATTTGCATCCTTTTTGCCTGTTTTGCTCCTTCCTTAATTATCTGAGGGGCTTTAAGTCTCTAAATCACAAGGTGGTAGGTTAACTTCAGAGTCATGAAAGAAAAATGTAGAACAAGAGCTCTGTTTTTGTGGTCTGTACATATTTAATTAAGAAAATCTCCAGTTAAAAAGAATAATAGAATTTCCTTATCTATAGCCCAGTTTCAACTAAGCAGCAATTAGTTAAAATGAATTTATAGGCACTCTTAAGTCAAGAATTAATGAAATTTGTCATTTATTTCACCTCCTATGAAAAGATGACCACAAACTTTATTCTTGGGTGTCTGCTCTTATTTACATGAACTATTTATCTTAGGTCTGAAAATTTAATATATGTCATAGGGCTGCAAATTACATGATCCTTCTTGGGTTTTGTAGTTTACTGTCCCAATGGGTAATCAATCTCAGCTATTAGCTTTATTTATTAAACCCAGCCCCAGAAGGAGAGGTTTGACCCTATCTTACATTATGCTTAAAGCATAGATAGGGTTCGTGTTAGGTCCTGGAGGCTGTGCAGCTAAAAGGAAAACTAATTTCAGTGAAAGGTGAATTAATAAATACTGTGCCAATCCTGCACGTCAGGATTATGTGAGGAGATTAATGTGTCGCCTCTGCCAAAGCAGAAAGCAGAACATGCTGGCCAGCAGGTAGGAACACTGCATTAGTAGTGGTTTCCAAGGTCATTCTGAGTCACTGAAACAAACTTGGAAATTTTATGAAACAAACCCCCAGATGTGCCAGACTCACACAGGTCTTATTTTCACCCCCCATAATATTGGTTTCTGCCCCTAAGGTTCTCTACAAAAAAATGAATCAGAATGTTCTATTAGCTTGGACAGTAATGCCAGTGGCAGAAGAATCGGTAATGAATTCCTTTCTCGGGCACTGCTATGAGGCTGCCTTTAGTAGGGAAGTGCAGAGTAGAAGACTGAGGCCCTGTGACCACGCCTCTAGGGGAGGAGGATGCGGAAGGAGGAGCAAGGAGCGGGAGTTATAGCAGAGGAAACCGAATCCCCAAATTTCCAGGCCATTCACATCTTTTTTTTTTTTTAATCCCCTCATTGAAGGACATAGTTACCATCTAAATTCTTAAAAATCTTTACTTTCAGGCTTCCCAAACAGTTAAATAATTAGATATTGTGAATAAAATGTTATGTAAATGTCCACAACTGTAGCCACTAAGCGATGCTGCAAGTAGAGGATAGCGCTCTGCAGTCGCGGTGGGCTTCC
The DNA here is from genome assembly GCA_004027165.1 of Ctenomys sociabilis. Lineage (NCBI taxonomy): Eukaryota > Metazoa > Chordata > Mammalia > Rodentia > Ctenomyidae > Ctenomys > Ctenomys sociabilis. The sequence goes on from PVKA01019696.1 coordinate 15,782, forward strand.
AAGGCCGCTGCCCCTCAGCGGTGCTCTTACACGCGTCTCTCAGGCAGCAGGTCTGTGTGTGCTGTCTCTTCGCCAGAACTTGCTTTCTTCACCCTCTGTGTAACACAGACTCAAGCTCCTTTTTAGGGAAGTTTTCTGACTCTCCCATGAAGGGATTTCAGAGGAACTCAGATTCCTTGGTCTGCAGTCTCATTTCCTTTCTACAAGACTTCTTTGGACGGTAGAAAAATTTACAATTGTCTGTGAAAAGATCTTCCTGGTACCAGGGTCTTTCATGAAAGTAACCTCCATAAGGTCAGAGGCTTCACCTTCCTTTTCTCATTATTTTCTCTCCTGTTCTTAGTGCAAGGCTCAGAGTATAGTAAGACTTTGATTAATATTTGCCCAACCAATGACTAAAAGATTGCAAGAGCCATTTTGGTTTTTATAAGAAAAGGGAAAACAACATTCTTGTGCCTTCCAGAACCACAATGGCATTAGTATTGTTGAATCCCAGCAAGAAGAATAGTTTTTCTACGGTATTTTAAACTCAAGGCTCCCTGTGTAAATGAATCTTCACAGAGAGTTCTGCCTCTGCTGGAAATTACTATGCAAGGTGTTTGAATGGATGCTCCAATGTGAGCACCGAATGCATAACTCGCTTTGAAACTGACACGGAAGCTTCTACTGCTTACACAGAAGAAGGGAAGAAGAGGAAACTGAGGTGGGCCTGGACTCCTTTGTAGTTGGGATTTTGAAGTTGGGATGCTTCTCTGTGTCTATTAGCATAACATCTGCTGCCCCCCCAGCTTTTATTGCTCTCATGAAAGAAGAGAGAAGAGCAACTGACCAGCTTGTGAAGATTAGCAAATGGAATTTCCTTTTGTTTTATGACCTCAATGCACCCTTCCCCCCCACCTTTGTGGTCTTTAGTTCCTCTTTTCTTTGTCTGGGAAGGTGTTATCTATGGGTTTCCTCTTTAAAATTGCAAAGGAAATGCAAGATTTAGTTCATTTGCAGCCTGCTGCTTGGCTTAGTGACAAAATCCAGCTATTGTTTTTAAAGATAAATATAAAATGTAATAGTAAAAAGTGAGATCAGAGTGAGAAGCTTTCTGTAGTCCATTATTTTTTAATCTCCAAGTATCTCAACACGTTTGTTATGTAGCTTTCATACAGAAGAGATGGGTTACCTAATAAAAAAACATTCACAGTCTAGTGGGAAAGGCAACATTGTAGCTCACAGCATAAAACAGACAGTGATAAGTATTAAAAATAAGAAATATAAAGACAATGTTATAGGACCAGGGAAGCAAAGATTAATTCCAATTTAGGGATTTGGAAAGACTTGGGAGGTTTTAGGCCTTGAAAGGTAGATCTTTAATAATGAAAAAGAGTTCAGTAAGGGTGTCTCTGTTATTTTTTTCTTGTTGCAGGGACAAAACACCTCACAATCAAAATTAAGAAAGGAAAGGTTTATTTAGCTCACAGTTTGTGGAGTTTTCAGTCCATGATAAGCTGGCTTCAAGGTAGAGTGGCACAAGGCAAAAGGCAGGGGTTCATGGCAGCTGAAAACAGCAAAACAGCAAGAACAAAAATGGCGGAGCAGTGGCAGAAAGCAAGCCTCTCACCCTTCCTTGTATTGCACTCAGGATATCCACCCCAGGGTGGGTGTAGCACTCATACCCATAATCCCAGTATTGGATCATGAATTAATCACAAATTCTAGAAACCTGACCTATGACTGCATGAGGCTTTGTGAGGACATCTAGACACAAACTACAGCAAAGGCTCTTCCAGGTTTTCAAGAGAAACTGAGACAAGAAGGTGTATGAGCAGCCATTCCAGATTATTGAATAGTACATTGTAGCTGATGTGACCAATGTTTGGAAATATTATGAGAAATAAGATTATAAAGGTAGTCAACCTATAGAATAGACTTTAGATGCTCTGCTGGACAGTTGCACTTACTGTGTACACAGATATATTGTAGTCAGGATTTACAAGGGCAAAGGTTTAATACAGGACACAATTTATAGGATTATTTTATAATATTTACTCAGGGAATCAAATGTAAAAGAGTGCAGGTCATATATGCAATAGATATTCAAAGAATTCAGCTTAGGGCCTAGAGCCCATGGCAGCACCCTGCACAAGACCACGTGTAGACCTACAGCCCATGACAGCGTCCTCCCTGAGTCCAGCTGGAGGCCTGGAGACTGCAATGTCTCGTGCAAGTCCATAGCAAGGATCTGCACCCAGAAGGCCCAAAGGTCAGTGGTGGAAGCTAGAACGCGTGTACCAGTGGGGTGAGGGAGCTGCACTGGAGCCAGGAAGGTAAGCACCAGAGTTCCCCAAAGAGACCCACAGCTGTCCCTAGCGACAGCGAGGACCCCAGCTTCTCTGATGATGAAAACAGCTGATTTCATATCAGCAAAGCCAGCTGAACTTCCCTAGGAGGAGCAACAGCACACCATCTTCCCCTCTAGTTCTCCATTTATGCTGCACTGCTGGCAGCAGTCCCCATGGGCACCTCCACGCCCTGCACCATGCTGACTCAGTGCAGCTGGACATTTTAAGTTGTCTGTTCATTAATTCACTGCAATTACCTTTATCAGATATCTAGTAAGTTTTTCTTAGTGTGCTTTAATAACAAAGCCAGAATTTTTATTCTGATGTGGTAGTGGGATGCGTCTAGGAACCTTATGTTAAAATTGCTGCACATCAGAAATAAAAGAGGACAAAATATAAAGCTACAAGAGAGATACAATTGGGTACAAAAGAAAAAGTTCAATCGATAATTGACTTCCTGCATAATCTCTGTTGTCACAGGTGTCAGAAGACGCTACAATAGCTTCAGAATTCTCAGAAAATTAGATTGTACATCCACTGAAATGTCATTCAATAAAAGGCAACAATTTTCTTGCATTTCTAAGATTACTATTCACTAAATCTTTTAGTAAGAACTGCTAAGGGATTCACTTCAACAGAAAAGGAACTGAGGGGCCAGGGAGATGGCTCAGTGGAATAAGCGCTTCCCTGGCAAGCGCAGGGGCCTGAGTTCAATCCCTGGTTCTGCAAAATAAATAAATAAAATACATAAACATTATGTACTGCAAACATGTACTAAGACATAAGGTATAGCAATACCTTGATTACCTTAAGGTAAAGAAGAATTTATTAAACCATAAAGAAAAGGCTTAATAAAACTGAAGATGTTAAAAGAAAAAAAATGTAAAGAAGGAAAGGACAATGAAAAGGAAGGGAAAACTCCAAAAGGGATTAAAAAGAGAGAGATTGGCAGTAGAACAAAGCTTTGAAGAAAAAGTTTGAATGGTCATAAACATGTAGGAAAGAGGCTTAATTTTACTGTGAATTTAATCACAGCAGCACACTGGCAAACAAGGTAAATGGACAAATATCCAAGGTTGGAAAGAATGTGACAAAAAGCACTGGAGGCAGCTCAGGTCCATTCACGAGTGTGAATGCAAATTTGTGAGTCCCTAAACCAGGACACAGCATGGTCAAAGCGTGGACACACACGGCTGCACATGTGTGCATGCATGATTCTCACACTTAGTGCTGAGTCAAGGAAGTAGCAGAATGATTCGTATTCTATAACACCATTAATGTAAACTTCAAACATTCCCATACTGGCCTGCCCCCGGGGCGTGCACTGAGAAGGTGACTGAGACTGGGTGTAGTGACATGGGCCTGTAGTCCCAGCACTTGGGAGGCTGAAAACAGGACAATCACCAGGAGTCCAATCTATGTAGTGAGATCCCATAGACCCTGTAGACCCTGTACTAAATATATAAAAAAATAAAGTTCAAACATTCAAAATAATATTCCATATGGCTTGAGGATGTACAGCTTTTAAAATTTTTATGAAGAGATACATAGGAATGGTGAAGCACCAGTTCAAAAGGAAGAACTATGTAATCAGGAGGCATTTATGGGTGTTACACCTCTGCTACAAATGTGTTGCTAATTAACTGAGAGGTGGGAACCTGTACGTTTGTGTTTTATTTTGTATACATTTTTATGTCTTAAATAATGCCAGTGTGTTTCTAGAATGAAAAAGAAAATCAGAAATAAGGAAGTGGAAATGGAAAATGAGCATTAATCTTTGCACTGGTGTTTTACTGCAAAGGGAGGAAGAAAAGAAATAGCATTATATTTTTTGATTGCAAATGATTTGGAAGGATTCAAAAATTTGTATGACTTAAAGTTCAATACATCAATACTTGATAGAAAATATATGTTCCACGTTATGCCTAAGATGTTTGATATTTAGACAGGTAATTAGGGTAAACTGAACTACATATGTTGCAGGGTAATAAAGAGCTTCTCTTCTGGAGGGTTAACAACCTAAGTTTGCAGATCAGAAATTGGAGAAAAGGAAGGGCTTCAAGGTCAGCCAACATTTTGGCCCTCGCCTTTCAAGGTCAGTGAAGACTCAGGACATAGGAGAACCTGCACTGTAACATCATGTAACTCAGTTATGCCCCAAATTTTCTGATCAAGGAGATTATGGAGCCACAGAGGAATGTGATCAATAATGTATATCATGCCTAAGGAGAGTCACATGGAGAGAAAACTTTCTCTCAGGCTTTCACAGAGAGCAAATTGGTCAAGCAATGGCAGTGACTCATCCACATGGCTGACACTGACAAAGGATCTACAAACTGCGATTCAGGGTTTCAGGATAAATCCTGAGGGGATTTGACTGACCTTATCAGATACAAAAGTTACATTTCTTCTTATGTAGGTCTTGCTTTATCTTGGTCTTAACCATCCAGCAGAAAAGTATAAAGATGAGGTATATATAGTAAAACCATATTATTATGCTGAGCTGTAAAAGGCTCTAGTCAACAACTTCTGTGGATAACCCACTACTATTGTGGACTGCTGGACTGTGTTGGAGTGTTTTGCTAAATTCAAGTACCTATAATAATTGAATGCCAATAAATACCCATCTCTGACAGGACTAAACAAAAAAAGGGGATACAAAGGAAGGACCATTCTGTATTTGTATATATAGAACTGTTTGGATAAATATACGGCTACTTTCACATAATTCTATGAGAAGAAAGATGTGCACTAATAATTTGGACAGGATATCCTGTCTGCTTCTTGTACTATGGATAACCACTAGGAAGATAACAGTGTACAATGTGTTAATTATTGAAACTATCCTATAAATCAGCTTTGAAAAAAAAGATAGGTATACAGCTACATTCTCTTAATTCAATGAATGGAGATCTGCTCTAATAGTGTTTGTAAATAGAATATCATGTCTGCACCTTGTACAACAAATAACCACTAAGGAAATAATATGCAATGTATTAATTATTGAATCTGTCCTACTAATTTGATTTGAAGCTATCTCATTGCTATTTGTTCTTCAGGAAAATCATGGAAAAAACCAAAACAAATGCACAATTTTATAAGCAAATCTACACTGGAAGCTAGGGTTTTGGATAAAATGATGAACTGCATACAGCATTTGTACTGCTTGGATTTTTCCAGGTACAGAATCTGAATCATCACACATTACAAAGTAATATTTAATTAAATCTACAGGCAAAAAGCTTTAAATAGTTTTTTCATATTTATTAACTCTAATTTCGTATTTTTGAAAGAACCCATCTCATTAGAAAAAAGTCAAAGTTGAATATATTGAATCATTTAAAATACATAAATATTATGTGCTACAAACATGTACTAAGACATAAAAATATTTTAATGAGTATTCAACCAAAGACACTCATATATCTTACTATGTTTGTTCAGCATAAAACTTTAAAAAATGAAAGTGCTCACCAAAATCTGTCTATTTATTGATATGGTGTGGATAGCTTTAAATGTGTTTTAATGGTTTGTGCTTGAATATTCTCCTCTTTAAAATTAAATCAGTCATTTTCTGAGTAGGGTACATTATGTTCAGTACTACAGAAAATCCCTGAAGTATTAGACCAAACCAATGATCAGCAGGGTTTCCCATATTAATTTCTTATTTCCCACAGCGGCTCTTATGGGTAGAAGATATAAAAGTTAATTTGCTACGTTCTCACTGGCCATCACTCTGTGCCCTGAGCATGTTAATTGACCTTTGTAATGATTTTTGTCAGAGAAAAACCACCTAATGTGTAGTTTGTATTCAAAATGTATTGATGAGTCTTGAAAAAGTAGGGGTAATAGGAACATCGATTATGTGCTTATGCTTCTGTTGCCTTATTGAAGGCTGTAGTATTGTACAGTAGGGTACGTCAGCTATATTCACTTGAAACATTTAAACTTGCAAACAATAAATAACAAAATAAAGTAATATGCTCAGATAGCTTTGAAGTGTCTTTGAAGTTTGAGTACACTACATTCTGAATTGAAGGGCCAGGAAAATAGCTCAGTAGAGTAAGAGCTTGCTTGGGAAGTGCAAAGTCTTGAGTTCAATCCCCAATACCACAAAAAAATTGAGATATAGTAATTACATTTCATGGCTACATGTGGACCCTGAGGTGTGTTTAACAAATGTAGTGTTAGTATTCTTTAACTCTTCTATAATATTTTGTTTCCCTAAGAAATAATTTGGTAATATTTTCTGTCTTACTTTACAATAATTACTGAAATAAAGCTCAAGAATGTAAGAATAAAAGTTTGGCTCTTTTTTTAAAAAAAAAATGTAATAGTTATATTTTATCATAAAATAAATGAAAATTTGCCATTTTTAATGTATAAAAATTGCACTTTGACTTTTTTCTTCCTTTTTAAGTAAATGTGACTTTTACTAGTTTGAATGGGCTGCACGGGGTACGGGCTTTCATTTGGGCCTTTCCGTATATGCACACAGACGCCTACATAGTAGCTGCTCTGCTCATCTTTCATTTCTCCTTATCCCCTTTCCTTTCACAGTCTTTCTTCTATTTAATAACACATTTTTCCACACAAAAGACAACATGAAATACCTAGCTATTTTACACCTGCTTTATTTCACTTTCTATTTCGTCTGCAGTTCCATCTGTTTTCCTGTAAGTGGCATATCATTCTTCTTTCTGGCTGGATAATACTCCACTGTTTTTAAATCCATTCATCAGTTAGTGGCCAAACAGCCTGAGTTCGTAAGTTGGCTCTTATGAGTTGTGCTCAATAGACTCAGGTGTGCAAATGCCTGTAATACTCCGACCCTAATCCCCTTGAGTAAGAACCAAGGAGTAACGCAGCTGGATCATATAGCACCTCATTTTAGTATGTTTGGAATCACCTTACTGATTTCCATAGTGGCTGTGCTACTTTATATGCAGTGACAGTGAAAATGACTTCCTATTTCCCTGCATCTTCACAAGGATTTAAAGAAAGTTTGTTTATTTGTTTAGTTGCAGTGATCCTCCTGCTTCAGCCTCCCCGGCACTGAGAGTAGAGGCGTGCATCACCATGCCTGGTCTTGGTGGCTGGCTCAGTACACCCAGGATTCCAGGGCCAACTTGGCATGTAGTATCAGGCATCGAACTGGGGTTCTTGTGCTTGCTGGGCAGGCACTTGGATCGCTGAGCCATCTCCCCATCAATAGCATTTTAAAAAAATTCTTGATGATAGCTATTCTGATTGCAGAGAGATACAAAAGAAGTGCCACAGTTGTGTGCTCTATTAGTACATCTTCTTTTGATAAATTTCTATTCAGTTCATTTGCCCATTTAGTTAGTGGCTTATTTGTTCTTTTGTTAAGCTTTTTGAGTTCTTTATGTATTCTGGATACTACTACTATAGCAGGAGCAACTGACAGTTTTTCTCCCATTCAGCAGCCTGCCTCTTCACGCTGTTATTATTTCCTTTTCTGTACAGAAGCTTTTTATTTAATGTGATCACATTGGTCAGTTCTTGCTTTATTTCTTGAGCTCTTAGAGCCCTACTCAGGAAGACTTTTTTCTTCTTATCATTTTCTTCACCTTGTAGGATTAATTTAGTGCTACCATAGGTTAGACACTCTTACAAGCAAGTAATTTCTCTACCAAAAAAGAATAAAATTGCAAATACATTCCTTGCATCAAGTTAGAAGGAAGTCAACTGCTTGAGTAATTGAAGTAGTAACTGGTTACCGTGTGAGCTCCCCAGGAAGCAGAACAGTAGAGTGTACACGGTGTATCTGAGGTTATGCCTGAGCTGGACCACATCATGGGCAAAGGAGAAGCAGGGTGGGCTGTCCTGTGGGAAGCTGTGGAGCCTTTTCAGGATTGTCCTAAATTGAGCTAATGCTGTGGAACTTTATCCTCTTCTTTCGACTAACTGCATAAAGCCCATGCCAAAGAAGGTTGGACAGCTTTGAACCTCTTTTTAGTCAATATAATTCCAAAAGAAGGCCAAGAACTGAGAGCTGGCTGTGTACTAATGCGGAGGAGGTCCTGGCAGCCCCTGCAGCACCACTGTGACACTTCTACTATTGTCCACTTGTAAAAGCTGCTGCCCCTCTGCCTGGCTGGTTGTGTGCCTCTCGTCGCTTGAAGCATTTTGATCAGCTATCTCTAAATTTTCTTTTCTTCTTCTTCTTCTTTTTTTTTTTTTTACAATTTTCCTAACATCTCATAGCATATTTATTTGCTAAAAACCTGAAGAAAGTGTAAGGTTTTCAAGTTAAAGATAAAAACAAATAACAAAGCACCTGATGGTGTGTTACATAAACATAAATGAACATTGAGGTGGGCAGATATATTCATTTTTATGAATAAATTTACTCTACAATTTTACATAATATCATCTACATCCCATTAATAAAAAAATTATCATTGGACTTGTGGTGCTCCTTAAGAAATAGAAATGACACAGAGGAAATCCAAATGTGGTCCCTAGGAGAAAAAAAAAGAACACTTCCAGAAGAAAACATGGCCCAAAAATGCTTTCAGAATGCTGTGGCACTGATCACATGAAAGGAAAATAGCAAAAGTTATCTACTCTGCAAATAAGGTGACTCATCTAATTCTAATAACTATGGTCTAATCTTGGCACTTCCAGTCATACTAAAATAATTGAAAGCCACACCATGAACAAGTCTAAAAGTATCAAAGTGACATAAAACTAATTAATCACTATCAATTTAATATGGGCCCTATTCACTCAAGCAGCTTAGCTTCTCTTGACTGTGGATGATATTTGCTTGGCTTGCTGTGATGTTCTGCAGAAAAGAGTCCTGTCTCTGCTTTCTAAAGGAGCTCCACACTGTGAATTCTCTTTCATAATTCAACAGGTCAATCCCATCATCTTTCAGAGACTACCTCCTATTCAAAGGAGTGCACGGAACAGAGATCTGAATTTGCATCACAGAATTCTGAAAGCGTTTTTTGGGCTATCCCTGCATTTTCATTCCTGGTTCTTGTCATGGTTCCTGTTTTGTGAGATTCAGGATTTGCTGTCTCTACTCTGCCATCAAGAGAGACTTTTTCTCCAGGGGGCTCTGTGACATCTTGAGCTGTCACCAATCCTCTACAGAACCCATTGCATACTTAGTAATTTGGAAGACTTCATGAAATGCATTGATATATAGCTTCTATTTTGTTTTCATTTGAATTCTTTCTTTTTCTAGTTAGATTATAACTAGATGTTATTATATTTGTAGTCTTAATGACATATATTTTGCCTTTTACATCCTAGGATTTTGTGATGCCCAAATTAGAGGTTCAAATATATCTGCTAAATGAGATTTCTCATTGGCTTCTTAGTCAAGAAAATGATCGAGTGTAAGCATAGATGAAGAACTATTTGAACTTGTGTTTTAGATTTTTTTTTCATGCCTGTCTCATCTGACACCACTATTAATTCATCCAATAAGTACTTATTGAGTTGACTGTGTTGCAGACATTGTTTTAAGCAAAGAGGATGTGGTGGAAAACGAGACAAGAGAGCTTCAATCATGGAGCTTAAACTAGTGAGAAAGACAGGTCATGCAGCTGCAACAGAGGTGAACAGGACAATTACACAATGGGTTAGGTGCTGTGAGGACAGTAAGCATAGTAGTGAGATAGAATAAGCCACTCAAGATCTGTGATGAGAGAATATTGTCCTCATAAGAAAATCATTCTGCTGTGACCATAGTACAGACAAGTGCTTCAAGCAAAAAGAGCAGGAATTCAGCAGGCAGGAAGAATTCCACGTGTCTGAGAAACAGAGGATGTCAGCAGGCTTGGAGAGTCAGGGGAGCATGTACAAATGAGGCTGGAGATGGTGTTGGACAGGAAAAATGGTCCCAATTCTACCAAAAGGACAGTGGGAAACTGACAAGTGGTGAGGGGTGTCGTGTTTGTTTCCAATGGGGCCTAGAGGCAGACGTACCATTAAATTAAGGAAGCTCAAGCTTTCCAACCTCCCATCTGCATGAGTCTTTTTGAGGACTTGAGAGGAAAGAATCCTAATCATATATGTGTTCGTGTTTGCTTAGGACCTCTATCTTTTTCTGTTTGGATTTCTGTTCTATCTCACTCCTTTTATATAAGCAGAATATATTTATTGAGGGAAAGAAAGCTCATGTCCAAGAGAGGGACAGGAGGGGGCTCCAAGTGGGTAGTCACCCAGGAAGTCGTCTCTTCAAGGGACTTTTATAATGTAAAACCATGCGAGGCTAAGGTGGAGAGAATGGGAACTCGCTTAGGTGGACAAGAGGTGGGAAAAAACTATGGTCAACCAATGGGAGTATAAGCACCATTGCTCAGGTAAAGTTGATTCTGCCCAGGACCAAATGGGGAAGCGAGTCACAGAGTAAATGGGCATGAATATGAACAGGGTTTCTTCCTGTTGGTGGTTGGGCTAGTGACTCACTTGGGCTCTTTCAAGGTGATTGATACCTATTTAGAATATCAATCCCAGGTGCTAAACTGTTAGCATTTGTTTAGCCTTTAGGCCTTTAGGTCTGGCTCACAGCAGGAGCATCCATCCCTCCCACAGTGTGAGGTATCTTCATCTTCTGTGTTATCTCCTCTGAGGACCTGGCCCTGTCTGAGTGCCTATAATATTCCTATCTAATTTGGCTGCTTGCAACATTCCTTCCTCTGAAGAAGTAACCTGAACTACTGTGAAGGAACCATGGGTGATGAGTACTCTGGCTTCTTCAGGCTGAAAGGGGTCGTAGTTGTGGACCAGCAGTCAGAGATACTCTCCAGAGGTTCTATCTAAAGGCCCTCAATAGATGACAGGCATATTTCTCTTGGGTGGATGCACAGTTTTGAGTCTGGATGAGACAAAGTGAAAGAAACGATTAAACATGCATATGCCAAATAATAAGATCAACAGGATAATCATGAATATAGTAAAAAATGATTTTCATCAAGAACACAGTAATGACTTCCTTTAAAAATGATAAAGATCAGGTCCAGGGGACCTCAGCATATAAAAACATTAGTCAGAAATTTGTGGAGGTCAATTGGCAGAGATCTCTTAAATGTGAGGTTTAATCCCTTTATCTTTCATGGCCATTGTGTATTGTCTCAAACAAACTGATCTTTTTTTTCAGAACCGGAGATTGAACTCAGGTCCTTGCACTTGCCAGGGAAGTGCTTATTCTACTGAGCCATCTCCCCAGCCCCAAAACTGAGCTTTTATGTCTCATCAATTTTATTATTACTTGTGACACATGAATTGCCAGAAATAGAGAAAACACCAAGTACTCTCCAGTTTGTAAGGAGGGCCACTGGATGGGTACTGCCAACAAATCTGTATGAGGTTCTATCAAATGTCTAATGGGCTTTTTCTTTATATTGGCAGTTAACATGGGTTCCCTCAGCCTGAGGGGAAAAACCCATGATCACCTCAATCTGAAGTTTTTTCTTTCTCCATCATGAACACATTTTTTTCTTTTCTAGGAGCTTTGGACATTTTTCCTTAAAATGTCCTTTTTCTCTACCTGGATCCAGGGAAGCATAACCTTTTCCAATTTCTTGACTGACCTTTATTTCTGTAGGCTGCTAGTATCACTATATTTATTTTCCATCTATAACTTCATTCTGTATCCTTTCTACTATGAAACACCTCAACTCAGATAAATTTATTCCTGCAAACCCTTTTAACTTCTGCAGCTTGTATCAAATATCAGAGCCTCACTGAGCAAGTTATAACTTTTTAGTTTTAAGGCCTTAATAAGTATCTCTATAAACAAAATCTGATGGATCCCAGTAAAAGGAATCTTAATCTAGCATATTTGTTACAGATTTTATCTGCATTATTACCTGGGTTTTGGTGTCTTTTAGGAAAAAAACAACTTTTCTGAGAAATTAGAGCACATATAATCGAAGCATGAACATTTCAGCTAACAAGTACATTTATAAAGTTTTTTTTGAGTCCTAGTAATTGTAGTTCACTAGCTTTTAGGCCCCTTTATTCATGGAGTCTGACAGTTTGTTATAAGCCCCTTTAACTTTAGTTAAGAGACTTCACAGCTATATTAACTATGAGCATGAAATACCTGAGTTACATCAGAAATCAACCAGATTAACTTATACATTTATCATGAAATACACAACATTCAGTCAGATTAAACCAATGAAATACCTTTTAAGTCCTTGTACATGAACAGCATTATATATTACCTTTGTAAACACTAGTCAGCATAATTTTGATTAGTTAGCAACCTGAATATATTATAACATCTCAGTTAAAACTAAAGCAATATATCTTATAAAGTCTGTTTGTATTGAGGTACGTAGACTGGAAGGAAAGTCAGGGCTGAAGAAATACAAAGAGACCTGTACCAAGATCCAGCAATAGGCTGGATTTTTCCTTTAATAGTGATTTCTCAGGGCTGCTCCAGGAGATGGCAGGTAGAGATAACAGTCTGCCCAGAGGGAGGAGGCAGGCCCAAGGCCACCTGGGAAGCTAAGTCTGGGGCCTCCGCCTCAGAGTGCAGTCTCACTTCTGGTGGCTGCCTTCGCAGTCAGGGCATGGCTTGTGGGCCTCTTAAGGCGGTCCCTCTTACAGTGGCCTGCCTTTTGACAACAGTAGCAGATGAACCTCATCGTCGTTGAGCTGTTCTTGGAGCCCAGAGAATCAGACTTAGGGTCTGTTTTGAGGTTGCAGTAATGGCAGCCATTTTTTATCTCTTGATTTTTTTCTCCCTGGTTTTCTCCCCATTCTAATTATAGGACACTTAAACAGTTTTTACCAAAGTATCAGATGAGTTGTCTGGAGCAAAAGCTATTTTTTGTAGCTCCTGTACTTATCTGTAAGCGTAATCTGTTCCTGTATTTAATCAGCATCTCATGAAGTAAGCTTTCCCAGTGCCTCTATTAAACATTACAAGAAATCAGAAGGGTGTTCATCTTTCCCCTGGTAAATAGCTAAAATTCAAAATAGCTAGAAGGCTTGGTTCTAGCTCTTAGACCTGAAGAATACGCACTTGAAAGAAAATGTCTGTTTTTAGTCTCCTGTCTGGCTATTAAAACACCAGGGGTCTGACTATTTGGGCTCTAGTGGGAACTGGAAGTTCCACTGGTTGTCTATCTCTTGGCTATTCAAAATTAACAATATTGGGGCTGGCAAGATGGCTCAGTGGAATAAGCGCTTCCCTGGCAAGCGCAAGGGCCTGAGTTCAATCCCTGGTTCCGCAAAAAAAAAAAAAAAATTAACAATATTCCTCTCCAAATGCAAAGCAGCTTGTAATGCTGTCCATATCTCCATAGAAGTTAAAGATTGGCTTAAGATTAACATTACATCTTTTAATCTAGTTCGTAAGTCTGAATAAATCCTCTAAAAGACATCTATGTACTTATCAGGGTCATCTAAGGCACATGAACTCTGGAAGTTCCAAATTGTCTATTTACTTTTTTGAAAGATATTAACCTTGAAAAGCTTGCATAAACTCGGCTAAGGATGGGTGTAGCCTTGCCTTGATTACAGATGTTCTAAAAGCCCACCCTTTAGAAAGGCAAAATAGGGGAAGCCTTACTTTCAGTAATGGTATGCAAGGCTGAACTGCCTGGTTCTTTTATCATTCACATCGACATTTCAGAACTTAAATAACAAGAACTTTTTTAATGCAAACAAAATCTGAACATAGGACATTTTTACCATTTTCCTTTCTACATCATCTTTCTAGTCATAAGATAGCATTATAATTGATACTTTCATCTGTATTTCATTTGGATTAATGCTCTTTTTTAGCATGTAAGGATCAAATGTCTTCTAGTGCCTAATGAAGCACACTAAAGGAGTAAGGGACTTTGGCTGTGAGATAACCTGAAATTCAATAGAAAGTACCTTTCTGGGCATCCCCACCTTCTTTCTAATTGATTCCCCCACCCAGGCTTCCCTGAGTAGCCCTCTCCAGAGAAGGTGGATGCTCCTGTTGGAGAGAAGGGAGACAAGGTTCCACCAGCCTATCCACCCTCTAAGTGGTGCATGATTTCTATTTCCTGAAACATCTCACAAACCCTTTACTTACTCTTACTGAATATTTGTGAATTCCAGCTACAATTGGTCTGGTAATAGGAATGTCTACAGAAGCAAACATAATTATGGCATAAAAGGTCAATAGGAAGTGAGCACTTCTTTGTACATCATCTTTCTATCTAGAGATAGATAGAACAGGTGACTGGAGGGATTTGACCCCGTGCACTGAGCCAAGTCTCCAGGCACTTATTTCCCATCTGATCACCTAGGTAAACATTTTTAGCAACTGGACAAGATTTAAATTTGAAGCTCAGAGGTAAAACTTACATTTATCACCTAGCATCACATTTTACATGTTGGTAAAAACAATACAGCTGGCAAAAATGTTTCTCTTAGTTAAGAGTAACATATATAAAAAGAGAGTAACGTATAAGGCACAATTTTAAACATTGAATGTAAACTACTGTAAGCTGCCTCAGCCTAACTTTTGAAAGAGGGACTCATGAAGTTGTTCTACTGAAAAGCTCAGGTAGACTTCCTATTTTACTTGCAGAAGGAGAGAGAAAAGTACAATAGGTAAGTGGAGATCCTTCAGTGGTCAAGAGTCAGTGTCCACCAAGCACATTTAGGTGTCCTCCAGGGAGTAGTCTTGGCCATGACCCCTCAGGTGTTCCCAGTTTCTATTGGCTCACACAACCGGAGATGTCTCCAGCAAGGAATCCAGCAGTTTCTCTGGTCAACATTCCATCATCCATAGGCTTCAGTGAGGATTCATCAAAGAATGGCTGAGGAAACCTGTCCTTTGCTTCATAGAGTGGAAGCTGCTCTAAGAGCATTTACTAGCTGGCAGAGTAACCACAGTTTGTCTAAGTTCTATAAGGGATAGTTAAAAGCCTGAACAAGATTACTTAGCACTTTACAGTAAAGGTTTTAAAAGTCCACAACTTATCTCTTATGTACCTAAATGATAACTAGACCTAGGAGAAAAGATTGAATCCTCCCTCACACTACATGTGTTTTTGTCCCATAAATGTGATGTTTTTGGATATAGCTCCTTCTGGTGTCACCCAGAAGTTGGTTCTCTCCACTGTGTCTCAGGTTTAGCCTCCTGAAGGAGACCTGCCCAGCACATGAAGCCAGGACATGGCTGTTATATGTGTTCTGGATGGTCACAGTCCTCTTTGTCTCATCTGATCCAGAGATGGGGTATGTGTCCTCTTTCTAAAATGACTTCCCTGTCTTCAGCGTTAACAAATGCTCATTTTCTAAGGGCTTCACTTAGTTGGAACAGTCTATAAAGTTTTCCTAATTTTACATCCTTCTAAAAAGGAAAGTACAAAGAGGTGGGAAAATTAGGAGCAAAGTCAAAGAAAGGAAACTGAAACAGATCAGGCCTGATATTTCCTCTAGCGTGTAGAGGGGGCTCAGAACCAGTTTATCCCAGTGAAACCTGTCCTCCAAGTCTTTAAGAACGGTTGCTGATCGAAGCACAGCAACCTGAACCTGACTGCTGTCTTTAAGCAGTCACTTAAACAACTGAGCTAATGGGCAGACTCTCTGGTCATGGTCATTTTTGGGATCCAGCTCCAGACAAGTTGATTAGGAACACTTTTAGCTTGGGCTTAGTAAAATACAATCATATGATTCATAGTCGTTTGTGTATGATTGAAGTTGCTGCTAAGCATCTCAGGATAAGGCTGGCTCTCCAGGTACCACAGAATGAAGATGCAGAGCCAGAAGACCACACCACAGTGTGGGTGCATCTCATCCCACCTGGCCCCCCCAGAAGAGGGGATATGAGGCATATGTGATAGGCGCTACCTTATGGGAAGTTCTTGCAGACACTGGATGCATGCAATTCTAAGAGGATTTGGTCTTTATTAATATTTACCTACCAGGTTAATAAAGCATAAAGAATTATAAATGTCCAGTAGTTATTTTTACCCTTTCAGATGGAAATTGTGCAAAATCAAACCTAGAATCCCATGTTTGATTAAGAAGTATGTATGTGAATATGTGTGTGAAGTTATGTTACCTTACCAATGAAACAATAGGTATTAAAAAGGGAATGTCAACCACCTGCCTTTGGAGATTGAATTAGCTTTCTGTTCTCTGTATAGTAAATGACACTATAACAGGGCCACCATGTGAAGATGTAAACAAAAGGAATTCAGTCAAAACTTTAAGCGAAACACATTGCTGAGATGTCACAGGGGTAGTTCACGAACATGGTATCTTGCCTTTCTATATATTCATATCTCCTAAATAATTGAACACTTTCACATTCAATTTTGCATTAGCTTTTGGGTTCTTATATTTTTATGTAAACGCACAGGCTTCCTTGTCTGCCCTGAGGAGCTTATCTGGGGCTCTGAGGAGTAGAAAGCCTGCTGCGACCAGGACCCTTTGCAACTGTGGAACTACTGCAGGGTGAGCTTTCATCTGAATGCAGGTTTCTCTAGCAAAAGAAAAGTTAAAGAGTGTCTTCATCTATAATTTCAGTTCACAGATAAGAACTTACATAAATCTTTTTTGGATATATATATACATACATACATACATACATATATATATATATACAGTAAAATTATGAAACAAAGCAAAACAACAGCAAGATCCAACAGCCTCTCTAGACACAATCAGATTTCAGGGAAGCGTATTCCATGTGTGACCTTTATTCAGAAATTCCTTCTCTGTGGCTATTTTCCCAAGACTTTGAAATTATATCTTTTTGAGGGCTGCTTCTATGGGAATGGTTATATCCTTATTAGGAAATGTTCAATGGCTTTCATTGTATTTTATTTTAGGAAAACCATATGGAAGCTTGACAAAAACAAAATAAAACTGGGTAAGACTGGAGACAGATGTCAAAATGTCACCTTACTTCTCTTGCCTCTGGCCCTAGTAAAGAATAAGTCTTGATCTTTAACTTAAAGTAGCACTTTCTAGGTTATTACTTCATACTATCTCATAAAGCATACACTTGTGATAGGGAAGAAAACCTGTTTGCTTTAAGTAATCAAGAATTTTTATCATAGCATCACCTTAAATATATATGTATACTGTACTCTTTCGTTTTTAATGAAACTTTGGCCTGGAGGATGCCACAAATAAAGGTCATTGCAACATGGTTGCAGAGTTAAGACAAGCCAGAGCTTGAAGTTCTGAGCTTCAAAGGATTGTTTAATTTTTATGAGTCTTGATTTCTCATCTACTTTATCAGGATAACAGAATCTTTGTAACACTGAAGATTACGTAAAATGTATGTGAACCAAAGGAGTTTGCATTTATATCCTGTTGCATGAAAACAGCTCTGTGGAGTTTCACTACTTTTGAGAGGATGTCCAAAGTGATTTATTTCTTAGGGGCTAGTCAGCCTAAATTTAGAAATTTACAAGGGAGGCAGGTATCAAAGCTATAGGTCATATGAGTGGGCAGCATTTTTCAGGAAGGTGAAAAAGGGGCTAAGGATATAGTTCCTTAGTCTAACGCTTCCTGGAGTAGGAGAGGCCCTGTGTTTCATCCCAAGTACATATATGAAAGGAAGGAAGGGAAGGAGGAAGGAGGTAATGGAAGGAAGGAAGGAAGGGAGAAAGACAGAAAGGAAGAAAGAAGAAAGTAAAAAAGAAAAATATCTGAAACAAAGGAATAGGTTGGTTGCATAGTCAGGATGCACCGGGAAAAGGCTTCGGGCTGAACCAAGGATCTAGTCACCCCATGAGGCAGAGGTTTAAAGAGTGTTGATCTAGAATCAAGCACTTTTTACAACAGGAGGTGTTGATTGTACGAGTGGGAATCTCTGTAGCAATTGGACTTAACTGTCAATTGTTAGAAACTCTTCTCAACCCAAGATGGGCTTGTTAGACAACATGTAGACTAGATAGCATGGAGCTTGACACCTGCTGTCTCTTGACCTCACCCATCCCCATCCCTGCCATCATACTCCCTCACCAGGAGCAGAGGGTGTCATTACTATAGCTCACTCTGCGTGAATCACCCCCATTTACTGGGACTCTGTCAATCCTGTGGCAATGGGCCAGTGCAGCAGGCTGATTTACAGTGTCTTAGAGGAACTCAGATATGTTAAGGAGAAGAAAAAATCATTTAGGGAGTCAGTGTCTTCCTCTTATAAGTAAAGAATTGCAAACTATTTTGATTTTCCTGGCTGCCCCTAAATTACATAGTGTTGCAACTGAACTTCAATTACTAATACTTTTCTGTTGGCAGATCATTGTAGGATAATTGATATTTTATAGCTAAATATTTATATGCTCAAGAGATAAGGTATTTTTTATCCTTTTAAGCTGCATTTTGAATTTCAATGTGGTACCACAAACATTATTAGTCTACTACTACTGGAACGTACACTTCATAAAACCAGGTGGGAAAAATTTTAAGTATAGCTTCTCTTAGATTTTTCCTAAAATAACAACTTACTGTCTGGATTTGTCACTTTTAACTTTCTATTAACAGAATCTTTTGTTTTTGAGGTTTTTATTCTGTAGAGAGTGACTAATGGATAGCAGGGTTATTCATGTATTCTCAAAAAAAATAATCATCCACATACATAGCCAGTTTTAAAAATACATTCAATAAAGTATTAAAGTATTTTTCCACTTGAAATCTTGATTAGAGAGCTTAAAAATATACACAGTAGAATACCACTGCTGTCATATATAAAGATAAACTTGAGTCATTTGTAGGAAAATGTTTGGACCCTGAGATCATAATATTAAGTGTAATAAATCAGATACACTAGTTTAAAACATTGCATGGCTTCTTTTATAAGAAGAATCGAAAGTGCAAATAATTTAGAGAGAGAGAGAGAGAAGGGAAGGAGGGAGGGAGGGAGGGAGACAGAGAGAGAATAGGAAAGAGCTAGGTCTTTTGCAAATGGGAAAGGGTCTGAAAGATGGAAGGAGATGGGAGAGAGGGGAGAGGAAGAGGAAGTAAAAGGCATGATGTTCGGTGCACATGTACCTACTCCATGCAAGGAAGGTAAACACTGTGTACAGCGAACGCGCTACTATGGAAGAGCCACAGGCATCTTTGCTTATACATTGTCTGATGTTTGTGTTTTCTACTCTTCTAAGACATATAACCACTCAGAAGACCTGAAGGTTTAGATCAACCATGGAGGAAACTTTCTCTACTGTGTTCCTGCCTTGGTCCAGAGAGGGCATGACTTATATGAACTCCAGCATAACAGGGACTGTTCTTATTTGCTGTAGCTTGAATATGTTGTGTTCCCTCTAATACTTATATTGAAATTTAACTTGCCAGTGCAACAGTGCTGAGATAAGTGGACTTCTGAAAGGCTCATACCGCATGAGACTGACCTTCATGTTCCCCCTCTTTTTGCATATGCATGTTTGCCCTTCTACTACTTTACCACGCATGAGTTGAAACATCATGAAGCTTTTACCCAAAGTCAAGTAAGTCAGTACCAGTTTCACGGTCTTGAACTTTTCACCTCTGGAACCGTGAGCCAAAATAAACTTTTATTCATTATAACTCACCAGCCTCCAGTATTTTGTCACAGCAACAAAAATATTAAGGTGCCATTCAAAGGGGCAGAGGCACCTTCCCTGAGAAATACTCTGAGCCTCAAAGGAAGATCTGTGACTCCATTTGTCTATGCCACATAGGAGGTGGGCAGTTACTAATGGACCATCATCTCCCTCTCTGTTCTGTCCTTGGCTGGGCTGGCTGTCATCTACGCAGAGAACAGAACTCACCTATCAGACCCATTTTTGAGTCTAAGGTCCAGGATTTTATATTCGCTGAAGAGCTTATCAGAAACTCGCCTTACAGGTTTGTGGTCCTTTCTTGTCTGTTAAGGAAACTGATATTTCCTCTCATGTAGTTATTGATGCTCAGTCTCCTCACTGTCAGGCAGAACCATGAAGAAGGCTGAATGACAGGAACTCTTTTTGGTGCTAATTTTAAAGAATAATAAAAGCACACCTAAAACTACCATTTTAAATTATTTTCTTGAAAAAGCTAAAGCCCAAAGCCAGAACGACTCATTCCCCTTTGAAGGAGCAGAGCTGTAAAATTTATTTGGAACCACAAACGACCTAGAATAGCAAAGGCAATCTTGGCCAATAAAGACAAGGCAGGAGGCATCACAATTCCTGATTTGAAATTATACTACAAAGCCACTGTGATAAAATCAACATGGTATTGGCAACAAAACAGACCTGAGGATCAGTGGAATAGATTAGAAGATGCAGAGGCATCTACGAAAACACTCAGCCATCATATCTTTGACAAAGGGGCTACACAGCTCCCTGGAAGAAAGATAGCCTCTTTAACAAATGGTGCTGGAAACATGGCTTTCTACATGCCGAAAACTAAAACTTGACCCAGCTCTATCACCATGCACTAAGTTAAAGTCAAAATGGATTAAAGATCTAAACATTAAAACAGAAACACTCAATCTCCTGGAAGAGACAATAGGAGGAACTCTTGAAGACATAAGGGTAGGTAAAGAGTTCATGAACAAACATATATTCACACGGGAAGCACTTGAAAGAATCAACAGCTGGGATCAACTCTTCTTAAGGAGCTTCTGCATATCAAAAGAAATTGTCAACAGAGTGAAAAGACAACCCACAAATTTTGAAAAAATCCTAACTAATAAGCAATCAGAGGACTACTGTCTAGAATACATAAAGAACTAAGATATAACAGGGCCCTCAAATTTAAAGACCCAATTCAGAAATGGGCATCTAAGATGAATACACACTTCTCAGAGGTCAAAATTAAAGAAGCAAATAAATATATGAAAAAATGCTCCACATCGCTAGCCATTCGTGAAATGCAAATAAAAACAACACTGAGATACCATCTCACTCCAGAAAGAATGGCTATCATAAGGAAATCAATCAACAACAAATGTTGGAGAGGTTGTGGGGAAAAGGGAACACTTCTCCACTGCTGGTGGGAATGTAGACTGGTACAACCATTGTGGAGGTCAGTGTGGAGACTCCTCAAAAGAGTAGGACTAGAAATCCCATTCAAGCCAGCTATCCCCCTACTGGAAATTTTCCCAAAGGATCTGGATACATTGTATCATAGAGATATATGTGTACCTATGTTTATAGCAGCACAATGTGTGATAGCAAAATCTTAGAAACAACCAACATGTCCATCACATGAGGAATGGTTGAAAAAGATGTGGTATTTCTATATAATGGAGTATTACTCAGCTATTAAGAATGATAAGTGTGAAGCATTTATACTGAAGTAGATGCAGAGCTGGTCTTCTTCGAAGCTAGCAAACGATATCTATGTGAGCGCAAAAATCAGTCTGTCAAACAGGAAAAGGAGAAAAGACCACACCATCCTTTTAAATGCTTCTTTTATTTCATTGGTTGTACATTGGGTGAGTGAACTGAATATTACAACCGAAACATAGAATTGATACAAATTAGACTCCTGTTTACACTGTAAGATAATGAATGAGGGAATTCTGTAAGATTTAGTAGAAATGTTACCAGTGGTGTATGGCTGAAAGAGTGTTTCTGTGAAGTGCTGTTATATCCTGAAAACCAAGAGTGAAATGTAGTTCCCATACAAGTGGAGAGTTAGTCTCTTAACTATAGTATTTGTTGAATTGATATCTTCATGTCTTGGATATTGGTGATTTTGTTTTTGTAATTAAACAAAGCATTTAAGATTTATTCATCACAGTCAGACTTCTGAATATAAACAAACTTTTGGCAAATAATATTTATACAGAAAAATAGTTTTAGATCCTCTCAAATCCCAGAATTATTCTATAAAATTACATTATAAATAAATAAAAAGCAAAATCTGTTGTACATATATTTGTACATCTATGCATTTGCCTTGCCTCCTCCTTATTGTAAATGGCATATTTACGATTCTTTGCATATTATAATCACAATTCTGGAAAATGGGTATCATATTAAAAAATACAGTTTTCTATATTTGCTTGGGGATAGAGGTGATGTTTGTGATGCTCCATTATTAAAGGGCTGAAAATAGTCGTGTGCTAATAATTTTTAAAATCAAAATCATGAAAGAAAAAAAGAGACAACGTTATAACAATCAATCTACAAAAATATATCAGTGATTCCCATAATTTACCTTTTGGTAATGTATACTATGTTTTCAATGAGTTTAAATGAATCAACAAAGAAATAAAAAGACAAAAGAAAAAAGTTTGAATGCTTTAGGTAAGTTGTAGCATAACTACATTGTTATAGTTGAGAAAATTACAAATACCATAATACATAAAGATGAAACTACCAAAATAATACAGGTTAGATACAAATCTTTCCACAAATTAAAACAAATGCAACAATACAAGCACTATGTAAGAGTACACTTAGAATGTGATTCTCTTTTGATAGGGTTATCAGATCTACAATATAAGATAAATAGATAGTAATTAGACTTTGACCAACATGAATTAAAATGCAGATTTCTTTCTTCTTAAACAAAAAAAAATGATATGGTTGGTGCATCTAGTTTTTATAACAGGTGATGATGCCAAAATTTAAAATATTTTATATTCAATCTCAAAAGTCAAAATACTTCAATCACTAAAATGTTCACAAAGAAAATGGATGTTTTAAACATTTACACATAATATCCATTTATAACAGCTGTTTTGTTTCTTAAACAATAATTTAAAAACTATGTAGGTACTGTATAGGCTATGTGCAACATATAAAATGTGAAATATGAAATATTTGGTACGATAGTGCTTAAAATAAACTTTAAAACAAACTTTCTGAACAAAATTTAATTGTATCGCTATTACCTTGAAGATCAACCAAGTATTTAAAAAAGTAAACAACATTAAAATATGTTTCATCCATATATAGTATATATATGTATGTGTATATATAATATGTATGTACTTGTATTAAAGTTTTTTATACTTTTGAGACATAAAATATGCTTTAAGGTGAAAGAATTAAAAGAAGTATTTTTCCATGCTGTAGTTTGTTACAACCCTTTAATCCAACTTTTGAAATGCAAAACTGTAATGGATTTTTTTAAAAAGTGAACTATCTACTTTTTTGTTTACATAGTAATTTAGATTAAAGTCACAATCGAATTTTCAGTGACTGAACTCAAACTTACTTAAATTAGAATATTATACAGATCTCCTCACCTACAGCTTCCTTGTTTGACTAGGGTTTTAGTTTAAAAGTTATTCTGTAACAGGCAACCGGATGGTGAGTTTGAAAGACTAATCCCTTAGATTAGACTACGGCGTGGGCCTCTCATTCTTGTCAAGCTGGATGAAGTCTGGCAAAATCTAGGCACTTCTACAAAGTCTCTCTTATAAAACAACTTTAAAAATATACTTGTAAAATAATACCTTCAAGACTTTGTTGGGTGGGGTATGAATCTCATACCGTGCAAAGTTTCTTTTTCAATCTATTTAATGTTATTCTAGAATCCCATGATTCAATGCGGCATCTCCAGGCAAACCCAATACCACACTTTGATGTGTCCCCTGTACTTGTGCTTGGGCTTCCATTCAGCGTTTAGACCTGCAGGGCAGGTATCTGTTTGTTTTACTTCACTTCTCGTCTTTGCTGCAGCATTCATTGTGTTAAGAAGTGAAACATACCCTTAGATCCAGTGAGTACATGAAATGACAGTGATTGGAATTAGAATCGAACCTGCCCTTGGAATAGGTTGAACTAATGCTAATTAATTTATTGCTAAATTTGAAATATTCTGAGTCCAAATGAGTACATTTTCTGGACTTTTCTGCATCAGCTATAGTTATGGAGATAAGACAATATTCATTCCTAGGACAGAAACTATGTTTAGAAACCCTTTAAAAGTAAACTTTATCCTTTATGTCTTTAAACATCACAGCTGGTCTCAGGTTAACTATCTTAGGTTGGAATATACTAAGCATACCATATTTAATACTCATATATGATATAGCAGCACTAGCTTCTTAGAGTTGTGGTCTGTCCAGAAGAACTACATCTTTATTTAGCATGCAGTTTGTGGCAATTCTATTGAGGAGGAAACAGGATAGTATGTACAGTAACAATGTTTAGTTATTCTCAATGCAGATTCTTGGCATTCCATTCCATTTCTGCTGATTACTTCAGAATTATCTGTTAAAGAAAAAGACAAGTGTGGTTTAGGTCTCTTTCTGAGAGGGAAAGAAATGAGTTTAAGTTTTACTCTTAGAAACAGACATTTGAAAATAGGAACTCTCTTCAATTAGCTCTACTTCTGATGTCATTATAGTTTTGCTCAATCCCCACCCTTTGTGCTGAAGGTACCTTCGACTTAGCCACTTCTGCTATGAAGTGAAGGCCCCTGTGAACAGCCCTGATCAAGCACACAGCACTTGCTGCAGGCCTGGGACGGCACTTCTGTGGGGATGCTCTCCGCTTAGACCTTGGTCTCTTTTTAGCGTTTTGCTGTATATCTCTTTGTTGCATATCATTGTGCAATTAATATTTGTTCTGGAGATCAGAGAGTCTAAGAAGAGGATGCATTGGCACTAAAGGAGTTGTTTGTAAGTCTAAATATAAGCAGCATAAAATTTATAGGAAATTAGATTCTATTTACTAACCTATATAACTCAAAAGACATATTCCTATCAAAGGTAATTCTGTTCTCAAGAAATGACAGCAACTAGCTTGAAATGCCAGGTTATGAATGCTTAAATGTCACATATTAAAGAGAAAAAAAGGGCCAGAACATAATCAAGCAATTAAAATAGTCTTAAAAAATTCAAAAGAAAAGGTAAAGCAGGGATAACACTAAACTACTAAATGCAGACTGGGATTCCTGCAGTTCCATTTCAAGTTCACGTGCAACTCCATGCCTTTGCAAAGGGCAGGGAGTTCAGCATATGTGGTCTGAGTTATTAAATATCGAGCTTTTTTTTTCCATAATGTTTTGGTATCGTACAAGGTGCATACATGATATATTTACAGATATTATTTTAGCAGATGTCTCTTATCAGTAAATTAAGAGTGTAGCTGCATACTTATTTTTATACATGAATTATATCAAAAATTCAATAATTATTTTCCTAGTTGATGACCATAGTATTAGAAGCTGACATAATATCCTGTCCAACCACCATTAGTGCAGATCTTGCCTCTCATAGGTTATGTAGAAGCACAGCGTTATCTATCCCAACTGTACTGTCCATACACACACATCATGATTTTTTCTTTCTATACCCCTTCCTTTGTCTACACCTGTCAAAGGTGGGCACTCCATTGTCATTCAACTAACTTAGGTGCTTGAACTCGACACCACAGTCCAACACAGTCCAGCATTCCACAACAATAGTGAGTTATTCAAAGAAGTTGTCGACCATAGCCATTTACAGCTCAGCTTAATATTATGGCCCCACGATGTATACTTCATTTTTATACTTTTCTGCTGGATG
>PVKA01019697.1:0-41594 GCA_004027165.1 Ctenomys sociabilis
GCAAACAAGAGACCAACTTTTTTTTTTTTTCTTCTGTATTTTAAGGAAGGTTCTATAGGGTATTCAGGGTCTCACTACTAAATCCAACTTATAGTGTTCTGCCTGTTTACAGTCTCCCAAGAGCTGGGATTACAGGGACGTGCCATCATGCCCAGTCTCAATTGCCATCTCAGCATAACCTGGGAGCGGGGCCAGCACAGCTGCCGGGGGATTGAACCCCCAGCCCCTGTGAAACCAACTTCTTATGACAAATACGTTTTTGAAAGGCTTAAAGATAAAGAGCCTGAACTCTTACTTAGTCTATTTTTACTTCAAGCTTTCCCAACAACATTATGGCCGCCCAGTACTTATTCTGCACCCTGGGTTGCAGTTCACCTGGTCAAAGACTGTATTTTCCAGCCACTGCTCCAGATGTCTGCTGTCATGTGGTACAGTTCTGTCCAATGAGGATAGAGCAGAATGCTTAAAGAAAACTGCTCTCAGGGTGGAATGGCTTCTGCCTTCCAGATGTAGCCCCCTGGAAAATCAGTGCAACAGCTGGGACACTGGCAGCATCTTGGACGTTGAAGCTAAAAACCAGAAGGGTGGCCTGAAAGAGCAAAGGAAAGATGTGGATCCCTGGGATCTTTTACCTCTTTTTTGTGGGCAGCGATGTGACTTTTGTGCTGTGTTGTTTATTTGAATGGTGAAGTAATTTTCAGATTTTAAAATACTACGAATAATTTCAGTGTAAACTTGTAATGCTTTTCTGTGACAGTGGCCAGGAAAATGTCGAGAGAGTGCTCCAGCCCTTACAGAGGAAGTCCAGAATCTGAACAGAATGTCACTTATTAGAATGCAAGGGGCAATCAACATATGTAGCAAATCTTTAATTTTTAAAAAATTACAGTAAAAAGCACACTGACACCCCTCAATGTACTCGCCCTCTTTTCTAAATCACCTCCCCTGTCATTCTTGCCGTTTTCTGAAGCAGTCCCAAACTCCTCTTTCGTCGGTCTCCTTACAAAGTATGACTTTAAAAGTGTAGTTAATACCACTGTGCGGTGCCATCCACAGAAACACAGACTGGCAAAACCATCGTGGGGTGCCTGCACCCCACGTCAGATGACTTCTAGCCCCTCCCCTGAGTGAGTCTAAATGAGCACAAAATGTGAACGTTGTGAATCAGCTCAGGCCACCGCGGCAGCCCTGGCGCTCACACAGGACTCCCACGCAGCTGAGTCCTCCCCAAAGCAGACTTCCGGAGCTGTTGTACAGCGTGGTAAGTGCGACGCGGTGGGTGCGGGGCGGGCCGAGCATGCTGGGTCCTCGTGGCCACTCATGTTTTACTGTAATTGTTTTTCAGTTTATGCATTCGCTAGATTTTTCTCATCTTAGCCGTTAGCTACGAGGAAGGCTAAGCCTGCAGAGGGGCTTTTGGCCTTGTCTCCCAGACTTTCCCTGAAGGCAGGGAGCCGTTCTGGTGTGGAGGCGCAAGCTGAGTGCACAGTTGTCAGCCTTCGGCAGGTTCACGCAGCAGCAAGGCATGCAATGTTCAACAGCAAAAGTAGCTGTAGGGAGCATCATTGAGTGGAGAGCCAGAGCAGGAGCTAACAAATGAGGGTAGCCCGCCCTGGCTGGGAACCCACGCTAGGGAAGTGCTGGTGAGGGAGGTGATGCTGCAGGCAGACCTGGGATGCAGCCCAGACACCCTGGAGGCAGAGGCAGGCAGACCCAGGAGGAGCCCAGGCACCCTGGAGGCAGGTCCCTGGGAGCCAGTCTTGCCTAAGCCTTGTGCTGGTGTTCTAATTTTGTTTGGGTTTTGGAGAAATTACTGTAGTCATCAACTTAATCATTTACTCATATACTGGAATTCTGCGACCTTCTGAACCTATTAACATCAGTGTCTTCTTGTGTAGTTCCTCCAGAAGGTCCAGGGCAAAGAATATCAACAGCCAGGCCTCTATTGATTGAAATGACCTTGCCTTTTCCAAGTGAAAGCACTCTCTCTCTCTCTCTCTCTCCCTCCCCTCTCTCTCACACACACACACATGTACACACACACGCACACACACACACACACTGCAAAAGGAAAATTCAAACTGATTGACATTTGTAGTTCAATAAAATAAAAAAAAATATTAAAAAAAAAGGAAAATTAGTTCTAAAAGTCTGAAAAATTAAATTAACAGAGAGTGCCCATATAGTCAAACACTGCATTTTCCTAATAGAAAAGAAGAAACTCTGAGAGCGTGTCTGCAGGGACCACAGGCCCTCTTTTTGAGCTCTCCAGTACAGATCAGGGACAGCAGCAATGCATTTTGCATCATGAGAACACACACTCCGTGGTTCTAACACCGCCAGTAAGCTGAATCATTGCAAATTAAATAAACATGCTGAACTGAATCAAGAAGTAAATAAAATCCTCTTCTGATATGTTTGTGTTTGCAGAAATCCTGTGACTAAACCCAATTTAAATTTGGACTGTTAAGAAATAATAAAATAAGTTTCCCAGGTTTATACTCATGATACAATGAATATCTAGGGATTTGGCCTGACAAATCATGGGACAACATCTTAAAATACTAGTTGACTAATCAAAAAGGATTTTTTAAAGAACAAGCAGAGCTACTTTTCAAAGAAAGAGGAGAGATTATTCTTAGATGAACTCTACCTATTACAATGGCTCTGGTTATAATATGGTGAAATTAAGTAATCTATAGCCCTGTTTATAATCACGTATATTATGTATCATGCATAAGGAACAGTGATACTTGACTTCTCAATCTTCATCTACTTGTAGTCTTGATTAATAAAACTAAGAAAACAAAGTTTGTCCCAAGTCACAAGGCTCACAGCTCATTCAGTGGAAGTAGGGAAGGGACAGAAAATAGCAAAATCTAAGACCAGAAAGTAGCCATGGCCAGGGCACATGATGCGAAGGAACCTAGGAGTAGCCACCTGCTCCTGAAAGCTTCTGGCAAGCACTGAAGCTTTGTGGTGGTTACTGGGACTTTTCATGGAAGGAAACAGGTGAATTCAACGTGTTTTATAAGACCCTTGTAGCAGGTCTGTTGGTCAGAGTGGGCAGGGAAGCCTGGAAGGACCAGGTTGCTGTCATAATCCAACACGAAAAGGTGAAAGAAGTGGAAAGGGAGATTGGAGGGATGCAAAGAAAACTGGTTCTCAGTGCACTTGACAGCGGTTCCAGGCAAGGGACCAGAGGGCCTTAATGCTGTTGGGGAACAGCATGCCCAGTACTTAGGAGCTCAAAGCCTGAATCATGCACGCTGTTTAATGTGTGAGGGGAATTAAGGCATTGAATATTAGAAATGACAGCGTCACATGGACAGGTGAAAGGGCCATGAAGAAGCAAGAGAGACAATACTTCTGGCCTCAGCAAGAGAAAGGCAACAACCCACACGTGTATCTGCAGTAAATGCGACAAGCCGGCGACAGACTCAGTGGAAGTTCCCAGATCTGTGACTCTGGTACCACCTCAGTGCCAGATGCATAAAGATCACCACCTCACTTTTGTTTCCACAACGAGGAAAAGCGAATGGTGTGGAGCTATTTACTTATTCCTTAGCTATCAACTTTTGCATCAGTCACGAAGGTTAATTTGTCATTCTCTACAGCTTTTAGTGGCCCTAGACACATGGCAAGGATGAAATAAGTACACACACACACACACACACACACACACACACACACTTTCTCACCCCCATATCACCATATAATTTAAGTATTTACTCTGAGGAGGTCATCTTTGTTTTTTGATTGGGATAAAGTGTCTTTTCTCAACTAATTCCCTTGACTTTCTCCAAGAGCCTATCCAGCTTTCCTTCCTGGATGTTGTATACACCCCACACCCATTATCCACACTCACAGAGGAACGAGACCAAATTTGTATTGTTTCTGTCTGAAGAAGGATCCGAATATCACGTGGAGATAAGTGGAGTCCCGTGACTTCTTCCCACTGGAGATGTCTGGATGTCTTTGACTCACTTAGAGGATATTCTCCAAAAGGAGAGGGCGAGACGGAGGAGGAGGGCACCCTCTAGAAGGACGCTTGGCGAGTAACCACCTGTGCCGTTCCGCACATAGTAATCTGTGCCTCACGTGCCTAATGCCGAGCTGTCTTGGGCTCTTTCCAGGTCAGAGGTCAGCTTGTTCATTCTATTCCTTTTACTTCGCAGGTGCAAACAATGCCTTGGGATGGCTGATCAGAACTTGCTTACCCACACAATTTGTGTTCTGAAGCAAAACAGAAGACTGTCTCATCTTCCAGGAGAGGAGGAGTCCAGGTATCTTTCCAGTAGCTCAGCTCTTGTCACTGATTCTGAGGGTCAGAGGACAGTGGCCAGTTGACTGCTTGCCCTGCTCAAGAGGCAAGAGCACTACTTCTCCCCTAGACTGTACAAACCTGGGGATGGGGGGTTTCTCACAGCTGAACTAGAGAATATTAAGTTAGAAAAGAAGCAAGAAAGTACCCACTGAAAGGCAGATAGATCCCTGACTTCTGAAAGGCCAAAAGATGTGGCTATGGCAAAACTTCATTTGATAAAGTTTTCTACAAACAGGCTACTTTGCTAAAAACATTATCAGCAAAATATTACTCTCTATAGACATGTTTCATTGTTAGTATGACTAAATCTACTGCTTTCACTTTCTTGTTCCTACTTAGTTCTTCAAGCCTACTTTCTGTTATCTACCATTACTTTAAATATCACAAGTAGCACTGAGGGAGTAACTTCTAAATACAGCGGCTTTCCATTCATCGCTCTTTGCCCTCATGTCTCTTCAGCACTGGACAAGGTTTCTCTCCGCTAATTGCACCAGACTGGGCTTGATTTTTTAAACCTGCTTGAAATTCTCCTTTCGTGATTTCCCTGATGCCCTGCTTCCTGGTATCTCCCCAGCTCTGTTTGTTTCTCATCTTTCAGTTTTACTTTCCTCAGCTATGACTGTTAGTGACTTATATTTCAGTAGAAGACCTTCATGTATAGGGACAGATAATAGGATTAAAGGGCAGAGAAAAGCCTTATCACAAAAGTACTAGCCAAAAGAAATTTTTGTGACTATAAGAATATTAGAAAATGTCAACTTTAAGAAAATAAAACTAACGATAGGTATATTTCATAAAGGAAAAAAATGAACTGATAAGAAATCTTCAGGCCAACCAGATACCTCAGTGAACTAAAGTACCTACTTAGGCAAGCACTAGAGGACCAGGGTCTAATTCCCATAACGTGCCTGCCCAGCCCCCAGGGTGCATTGAGATGGCAAATGAGCCTGGGAGTGGTGGAACACATCTGTAATACCAGCACTTGGGAAGCTGAAAAGAGGAGGAGCTCTACAAGTCCAATGTGTATAGTGGGACCCTGTAGTCCCTTAAATAAACTTGAAAGAAAGAAAAAAGAAACAAAGAAAGAAACGAAAGAAAGAAAGAAAGAAAGAAAGAAAGAAAGAAAGAAAGAAAGAAAGAAAGAAATTTCAACTCTATAAAGAAAAAAGTCAAAATTAGCAGAACTAAAGAGAGATTCATGTTGATAGTGGAAAAATGTAAACTACTTCTCCCAGTAACTGAGAGAATGAGCAGCAGAGACAGCATTAAACGGACCTTGCGGACGGCCTGGAGGCTGGAAACAGCGAGCTTGACCTATCTGGTGTTTATAGAACACTGTGTCCAGCATTTTAGAATACATATCCTTTCCCAGCGTAATGGAACATTTACTAAAACGGAAAATATGCTAGGCCATAAAGTAAGATGTAATGGATTTCAAAGGATTGAAACAATACCAAGAATAGTTTCTGGCTTCAGAGGTATTAAGCTAAAATCAATAACAGAAAGGATATTAGAAAGCTTCTAAGTTTGTTAACATTAAGTAATACATTCGCAATAAGCAGCAGGTCACATTAGGAAAGATACAACTCATACACGTAATATTTTTATTAATTTTATTGAGAAATAAATACAATAAGACAGTTTCAAAACAGATTAATAGGACAGTTTCAATAATTAACACATTGTGTATTGTTGTCTTTGTAGTGGTTATTCATAGTACAAGATGCAAACATGATGTCCTGTCCAAACACTTATCGTACAAATCTTTTTTCTCTTAAGAAAAAGTAGCTGCATATCTATCCTAGCTATTTTGTATATACAGATACAAAAATGGTTCTTCATTTGTATCTTCATTCTTCATTTCTCTGTAAAACTTTTCAGTTTTATCAGAGATGGATATTCCTTTGCCATTTAAACATTGTAGGTATGAATTCATGTCATACCAATTACTGCCATACTGTCTCTCAAGTAAATGTTTGTTTAAAAAAAAGGTAATGAATGAAAATAAAAGACAAGAAAAAAAGTCATAGGACTGTTCTACTTCAATGCAGTATATGGTTAGATTTCTAAATTTCTGTGTAAAAACATGTAATTATTCCTATTCTTTAATTTTTTAATTTTTCTATTTTTTCTTCACATTCTGTGGGGATTTAAAGTCTAACATGATGGAAAATACCTATTCCATATTATATCTAAGATGTTTGAAATTCAGACAGATAGTCAGTTTAAGCTCAACTGCCTCTGTTGTAGAGCAATAATATCATTAGGCTTCTCTTCTGGAGGGTTAACAACTTAAGTGTGCAGACACATCATATTGATGGAAAGAAGCCAAACATTCAGAAAAAAACAGACTGCATGATTTCAGTTCTATAGGGTTCCAATGCAGCTCGCATGAAAGAAATCAGAAAAATGGTCAGCTTTGTGGAGAGATGAGTATGACAGAGGC
Organism: Ctenomys sociabilis; assembly: GCA_004027165.1. Taxonomy (NCBI): domain Eukaryota; kingdom Metazoa; phylum Chordata; class Mammalia; order Rodentia; family Ctenomyidae; genus Ctenomys; species Ctenomys sociabilis. Next base: position 6,774 of record PVKA01019697.1, read on the forward strand.
CGTTAGGGTGGTGGGGGTGTTCTAGACCAGCAGCAGCAAACTTTCTAAAGACTGGTTCCCACACTGCAACCCCAAACCCACTTACTTATTGCAAAATACAACCCTGGAACTAAACCTGAAACACAAGATGCCAACCCTGCAATTAAACCTGAAGAGCTTAAACAATAATTCATACGTTAGCATCTTTTGTCTAAAAAGAAATACAGAGGGCACACATGCCATAGGTTCGCCACCACTATTCTAATTTTTCCTGATACTTAACTGATGACTAAACATTCACTGAAAATGTGTCTCTAACTATTTACTTCGACATGAACATTTGCCAAAGAGAAGAAAATCCCAGCTTCCTTTTTAATTGGAGCTTCTCTTTTCCTGACACCTCCTTTTTCCTCTTCCACCACCACATTTCCGTTATTTCCTCTATGCCTTTGCTTATCACTATTTCTGACGGGTCATCTTAGCAGCCATTGTAAATATGTACATCCCTTTGTGTTGGATATAGCAATCATGAGTCCAATGGCAACGGGTTTAAATCAGAATGTTGCTAGAAGAATTAATATTCCTCCTTTCCCCTGCTACACAGGCACTCAACAATACACTTAGGGCTTGCCAAATAGCTCAGTGGATTAATGCGTCTACATGCAGATACAGGGGCAGGGGTTTGATCCCCAGGTTTGCCATGCTGGCCCCATCCCCTGGGGTGGCTGACAAGGTAATTGAGACTGAGCTTTATGGTACAGGCCTGTAACCTCAGCTCTTGGGAGGATGTAAACAGGCAGATCACTATGAGCCCGATCTAGTATTGAGATTCTGAATACCCTGTAGACCCTTCTCTAAAATATCAAAAAAATCCTGAAAGTTCTCCATTTAAGTGGCCATATCTTATGAACATGTAACTTTTTTCCTTTAAGTCATCCCTCACATACCCTATCATTTTCATTTCCACTAACACAATAAAGGGTCCATATCTATATAGCAAGATCCCATATCTATCAGCTCCTGCTAAGATTGTTGCAATAGTCTTTTCATGGAGCTTGGCTTCCAGCCACTCCTCTTTTGAAAATCTCCTTTAGGGGCTGTGGAGATGACTCAGTAGAATAAGCACTTCCCTGGCAAGCACAAGGGCCTGAGTTTAATCCTTGGTTCCAGAAAGAAAGAAAGAAAGAAAGAAAGAAAGAAAGAAAGAAAGAAAGAAAGAAAGAAAGAAAGAAGAAAGAAGACAGAAAACCTCCTTTATATGCAAACTGCCCCACAGATTTCCTTAAAACACTGCTTTTCAGTGTGCTTTCCTTACTAAAAGGATAGGCTTGGCATTTTCCACAAACTAGGAGGAAAATGAAGATTTGAATTGGGTATAGAGAACTCTACAGATCTTGCCCCCACATCCTGTTTTTTGTAATGACATGGCTAAGTTGGTCTGAAAGACATCCCTGCTTGGCACACTTAGCTTTCAGTTCTCTACCAGTCCTGGCCTTGACATTCCCCAGCCCAAGTATTTAAATGGTAGCCATCTCTTCAGAGTGCTATATCCGAGGGGCCTTTAAACTTCAAAATCACATAGTCTGAGCTGCACTGCCAGCTCTATACCCTATTAGCATAGAGACACTGGCCAAGTGACTGAACTTTGGCATCTCAGCCTTCTTATCCATAGCCAACAAATAATCATTAGATGATTTCTGCTTACTATGCCGTGCACTGGGGCTAAGGGTCCATAAGGGAACAAAAGCCAGAGGAAGCCATCTATGCTCTTAGGGAGTGTCTAGCCCATCAAAAAAGGCTTTAATACCATCATACAATACTCACACTCAGGGCAAACTCAGGGTTAGACTAGAAGGAATGGAGGTAAGGTAAATGATACACTTTTGCATCCATATAATAATGGTGCTATTGATTACTCAAAATCTAGTCAAACATATGCCTTCTGTGATTCATTCTTGCACATCAATTTCCTGTCAGAGAAACCTGGAAGTACGCTGCCATTGTGGCACCAGGAAGTCTGTGAAGATCCCCTCGCCCTCCAACGTCTTTATTGTCTCCATCATTCCTCTACTCCTGATCGCAGATTGGGTGGAGTGAGTGGTCTTTATCTGTCATATTGCCATTACACATAGCAAGTATCCTATGTCCCAATGAAATCCAAATAGTTGAAGAGTCCAGATAAGTATTTAGATTTCCCTATGGACTACAGCTGACAGCACAAGCTAATGTATCTGTTCATGTAATGAGTCCAGCCCCTACACACCCAGCTCTATGAATCTCTATGGAGTACTTGAAATGATTCCAGGGTGTTCTCCTCCCACACAGAAAGTAAATCTGGCCAAGGATATTGGGAAGTGGAAACATCATTTCACACTTACCCTCTTTGTGCGCTTACCCTCCCATTTTCCTCTTCAGCCTGCCAAAATGTTTCAAATCCCTCAGAGTCCAGGAAAAGGCTGGTCTTGGCAGCTGACAAGAAAGGGATGAAATGATGATTAAGAAGGAAAAAAATTAAAGAACTAGAGCCAGATTCCCTAAAAAAAAAATATTTTAAAACAGAAATTCTAAAAGGAGCCTTGATTCTTGGAGTATGTTTATTTCCCCTCAAGCTTGGGAGATTTTCCAAAGGAAGTTAAAACCAAAATACTTCCCACTTGGAATGGGAGATGTTGGTTTGCCAAGTTGAGAATCTGCTAACTCACTGGGCTTAAGATTTGGAAATGGTCATAAAGAATGCTATCACATTTTTTCCCCTAGGAAAGAGATTACTAGTTTCAAAGTCCAAAAGTGCTATAAATGTTAAGTTGTGCTTAAGTAATACTTTATGAATGTTAATACTAAAAAATAAGGCAAGAATTACATTTATGTCAATTAATATATGGTAAGAATTTGACATTGTTTCAAATGCAAGTACTAGAAAGAAAAAGAGAAGGTGATATAAAATCTATATGGCTTGTATTACAAGCAGTAATATTTAAAGAGATCTCTTACTCTATCCTCTTCTAAAAGAAGCTGAAACTAAGCTTCTGAAGTGGGTTTTTAAATACCCTTCTGTTATGGTTTGTGTCTAGTAGTCTTCCCAAAGCCTCATGCAGTCATGGAGCAGCTTTCAGAGTTTGTGATTGATTCTTCATCCAATGCTGGGATTATGGGTTTGAGTGCTACACCTGCCCTGGGCCAGACAGCCTGAATACAATAGAAGGAAGGGAGAGAGGCTTGCTAGCTGTTGCAGCCGCTGCTCCTCCCTTTGCTTTTTGCTATTTTCCACCACCATGCACAGCTGCCCTCTACCATTTGCTGCTCTGCCTTGGAGCCAGCTGAGTATGGACTGAATCCTCCACTAACTGTGAGCTAATAAACTTTTCCTTCTTTAATTCTAGGTGTCAAGTATTTTGTACCAGCAATGAGAGAAGAGTAACTAAGACACCACCTGCACATAGCCACGCATCAACTGTTCAACTAATTAATGACTCTTACCAATTTTGACTGATTAGTCATATTTTACTGCCTGTTTCTAATGAATTCCATAGATACGTTCTGAATGACAGTACTGTAGGGTTCTGGGTTGTTTTCCCTGAGGACATATAAATGAACATCATGACCTCAACCCTTCAGAACAGTAACTTGGTGAGCAAGACAGACATCTCAAGCCAACAGAGTAGAAGTACAGGAATTTCACAAGCATGACAATGGAGATACATGCACTGTCCTAGGGGGGAGGAGGCTCATGGAAGGGAGGGGAGGGAAATATAATGTTTAATCTCGTAGTGATTAAAAATAGCACATATGCTGGGAGCCTCCAGACCAGCCATCCTCTCTAGGAAGTGGCCATTTCATGGAATAGCCTCAGTCATGACCCAGGGCCATGATACAATAACTGTAATGTCACCCAACTGGAAAAGTAAATTTTCAGGAAACCATTTCAGTTTCTCATATACATAACAAAAAGTATTGATTCTTTCAGAATCTCCCAGAGTTGGCCCTCTACAGTTTCCTATGCATTAAACCCTGACACGGCCGATGTCTTCACCCGGACATTTTGGTTACAACAAGGCCCTGTCTCATAGAAATGCCTTAGTACAAAGTTTAGATTTACAAATTACACCAGAAACATTTTTATATTCATGTCTTGGAAACATAATATTGTTCATGAGTACTCCACCTAAGGAGCTACATGATAATTATTTTTACATATGTGGTAAAAAATAATATAACAAACCTGAAATATAGTACGAGATCAAAGGTGAAAAACAAGTTGTGAGGTTAATATTTTCATACTATCCTATTCCATATTCATTTTGGACAAGAATTTTCTTTGGCAGCTCACCTGAGAACCCCTGATAGAAAATGTGTGTGAATTATTGAGTCTCTCGCTCCCTATTCACCTTCACCCTGCCTCTAAACTTCTAACTCATTCCCGCCATTTCTTTCCCTCCACTATCTGAAATACATTTTTCAGGATGATTATATGATGATGCAATCGACAATAAATTATAATTTTATGCAGTTTTTGAAATTTCTTTTTTTTTAACTTTTGTTACCAGTGATTGAACTGAGGAACTTGTACTTGCCAGGCAGGTGCATATGCTGCTGAGCTATACCCTGATCCTATTGTATGCAACTTTATGTAGTCTTTATTGCCATTGTGAATATAACTTTCAGTAGTAGAAATGGACAGGGATTACTTTTTTAAAGATTGTGTAGTTTCTTTCTAATGTCACTTCAGAACTCTCCTTTCAAGAATTTACTGCTTAATGAGCAGAGAAAAAAATATCAAAGAGGCAGAAGAGACAGCTCAGCAGTCTAAGTGCTTTCAGGGCAAGCACAAGAACCCAGGTTCAATCCCTGGTACTGCATGCTGTGCCAGCCCTTAAACCGGGCATGGTGGCACACACCTGTAGTCCCTGCTCTGAGGAGGCTGAGACACAAGGATCACTATGAGTCTGAGCTGTATAGCAAGACCCTGTACCAAATAAATAAATAATAAAGATCTTCTAAAATTTTTAAAAAGATATATAGAAATAGAGACAGAGATGGAGATGGAGATAGAGGTAGATGGTAGAGGTGGGAGGAAGAAAGAAGTGAAAATGAAGACTGGCCACATACAGGCTGTGATTCCCAGGATCCAGAGTTTGGTCTTTACCCAATGACTATTAGCTCCTCCAAAAAGATTTTAAGCTGCAAAGTGAGAAATGCAGTAGGCCCACAGCAAGCCTGATGTTTCTGACTTAACTACTAAAAAGATGTTGCCTGGAAGCCACGAAGATTTAGGGAGAATCAGAGTGTGGGTGGCAAATGAAACACCTGAAGAAGAATCAAGAGGAAGACATGGAGAAGCAGAAGCTGAGTGAGGAATCCCCTGCTCTACGCCCGGATGCTTTCCCTCTGTGCTACGATTCTGTAGCTCATCACTGTGGCAATGTCACACATCATATTGGACTTGTTCTTCATTTGGTTACTTGCTTATTTTCTTTTGTTTAAGGTTTGTAGTAACCAGTGTTTTTGAGCACTTAAAATATGTCATCTATTCTGTGCCAGATATTTACACTCATTTATTGACCTATTCATCAGGAAGTGATATAAATGCCATTATTACTTTAGTTTATTGAGGAAAAAAAGGCAAAGTTAAAGTCAGCCAAGCTAGAGAGTGACAGAGCCAATTTTGAACTCAAGAGATGGTCAACAGTGGATCACATATAGTGGATGCATAAGATTATATTGCCTAGTGATGTCACAGCTGTCTTAGTTTGTGTAGGTACACCCTCTGATGTTCACACAATGGCACAAACCACCTAGGGATGCATTTTTCAGATTGGAGCTCATCATTAAGCAATAGATGACTATACATAATCTTTATATTCTCTTGACATTTTTATTGTGAAGTACACTAGTACTTAACAATTACTGGTGTACTGTTAAGGAAAATGTTCATCAGTTCACATTCACTAACCCCAAGAAATTGGTCATAAAGCTTTAACAAGCCCTTGTTTCTGTGTCAATACATAGTAATATAGACATTTCATATCCATCTGGACATTTTCCTCCTTTTGTAGGAAAAAGTATATAATTTAATAGGGGAATAAACTCACGTTGTACCCCCAATGCTATATGTAGAATGACATTAGCAATTTAGGTTCCAAAGAGCTAGGGGCTCTTGAACCAGATATTCTAACATCGTCCTCTATAATTCTGGCATGTGTATGTTTATGTTCATTCTCATAGTCTTTATATCATATGAAGCATTTAATCCCAACTTTGGGGATGAACAAATTTAATAATCCACACTTTAAAACCCCACTGGTCCAGAAAATGATAAGGTAACCTATTAAATTATTATTGTTTTAAAATAATAGATCCTAGCTACCCTCTCTTCCACATCCTAGTTCTTGTTAATTCCAAGTCTGTGATTTCAGCTGCCTGTGTTGTCCATCCAAAAGTTTATGATTCACTACATACTTTAGCATTTACATTGCAGACTTAAAATAGAGCTCTGCCAGGCCCCTCTATGTGACATTTGTGTGTCCTACATCCTGCCCAATCCTGAGGCACCTATTAGCCTGGCCATCTGTCTCCGAAGTGCTGACACACTCTCTGAGCTGCATCTCCAGAGAGAGACAAATGTTTGCAAAGAGCCAGAAATGACTGCGTTCATCTCACTTCTTTAAAGCTCCGCCTACATCACTTCCACCCCCATGGACAGTAGTAGCACTCCTTCCAAATATCCTTTCTGTACTGAAATTGTGATATTGTTAATAAGAAATTTTTCCAACTCTCAGTAGGAACATATCTCATAAATTCAAATATAAGATGCTCCAAATCCCCTATGCAAAACAGAACTCAGAGTTGAAACTCAGATTCTTAGCACTGAAAACAAAATACATGCAATTTTATAAGAGTGTCATGGCATATCCTTTCTTTTTATTTTTATTACTTTTTTGTCATACTGCTGCGCTTTTTTTGTACTAGATATTGAACTCAAGACCTTGCACTTGCCAGGCAGTCACTGATGCCACTAAGCTATCTCCCCAACCTAGTATTTTTTACTTTTTAAAAAGGATTTTTAAAAATAGTAGAAAAAGACATTAGAAATAATATAGAATTTCACTAAACAAAATGAAAGAAATTCAACAATAGTTGTTATATTGTTTATTGTTGTCTTCAAATCAGTTGTTCAGATCACCAGATATATGCATACAAAATTGGTCAAAACATTACAAATTAAAAAGAAGAGAGAAAAAATTAAGCATTAGCTATTTCTTTCAATAGACAAAAAGAAATCAGCAGTACAATTATCCAGGCTCTCCTGTGTATATGCAAATATATTTTTTCCCCTTCATTCTTTCTTTTTTTCTTTTCTCCTTTTCCTCATTCCAGTTGTCCCTTCCTTTTGAACAGTTTATTTCCCTTTCAGATTATCTATTTTACTTATCAGATTTTATTTACTCTTTCTGATTCTTACACTAGGGAGACAACATGATGCTTACACATGTGTGTCTGATTTATTTCACTTGTGAGTATAGTTTCTACTTGCATCCATTTACTTATAAAAGCCTTGATTTTATTTTTTATTACCTGAGTAATATTCCATTGTGTTAAAACACCACATATTTTATCCATCAGTTGATGTGCCTTTATTTCCAAAGTTTAGCCATGAGAAATTGTGCTGCTATAAATGTGGGTGCACACATATGTCATTGTACTATAATGTTTTCATTTCTTCTGGTACTTTTCCAGGAGGGGAGCTAGGCTGGATGGGACCTCCAATCCTACTTTTTTGAGGAATCTCCACACTGATTTCCATAGCAGTTGTAGCATTCGTATACCTCACAGGCCTTGAGAAAACATTCCTAAAATTCATCTTGAACCAGAAGATATCTAGAATAACAAAAGCAACCTTGGGAAACAAAGGAAAGGCAGGAGGCATCACCATCCCTGACCTGAAATTATACTACAAAGCTACTGTGACAAAATCAGCATGGTACTGGAAAAAACACAGACATGAGGATCAATGGAATGGATTAGAAGATGCAGGTACAGCTACAACACAGTCAGATACCTTGCCTTTGACAAAGGGGCCAAACATGTTCACTGGAATAAAGACAGCCTTGATAAATGTGCTGGAGAAAATGCCTTTCCATGTACCAAAGGCTAAAATTAGACCCATGTCTATCACCATGCACTAAACTACACTCAAAATGCATCAGAGGTTTAAATGTTAAAACACTAAATCTACTGAAGGAGGAGAAGTATGTGGAAATCTTATAGACTTAGGAGTAGGCAGAGAGTTCATGTACAAAAATAAAACAGCACATCCTTTCAATCACACATTTAATGTTCAATTTGAAAGACTTCAAATGCTTTTATTCTTGCAGAAAATAATGTTTTTATTCTTAGATCTATTTACAGGTTAAAAAAAAAAAAAAAAAAAAAGCATCCTGTTTTCAAAATTGTATAACCAAACAAAGAATTTCTGACCGATTCAGCTCCATTATTTTAGCATAGATGCAAGATAAGCTAGCAGCAAAGTTTTAAGAACATTAAAATAATTTTCAAGCTGCACAAGGAGATAGAGATATAGCGTCTGAGGCACCAGGGTGAGACCACTCTTGCTGCATTGGGTAGGTAAGTGGGGCCCTGGTAACCTTGGTCAGGGTCTAGCATGCTGGATGTTTGAGTGACCCGTCTGAGGAGGAGAACGCGTGGGAGTCACTCACACGGATGTCCTCAACGAATCATATTTCAGATTTGGAATCAACATGTCAGATACATAGACAGATAGGAGGTGCTATGGCAAAGGCACCTGTAGTGAGCTTAACAGGCCGGAGGAGAAAAGAGTGCAGCTCTGGCCATTGCTGAAGTGCGAATAGATGTGAACCAGGAGAAATCTGTTTTCAGAAAAACATAAATGGGCCTGTTTTGCAGATATTTCTTTCCACAAAGCAAATCAGCAGGAAATAGCAACCCTGACCCATGAAACCATATCCATGGGCATCAAGTGGCACTGAGCACCAAATGGCAGCTGCCTCCCCCCCAGCACCTCGCCCAGGATCCATGCATACTCGGGCCCTGGTAAAAAGTTTTCTTAACCAATAAGAAAATCCCTTAGGAAAGAGTTTTCCTTCCTCCCTCACTCCTCCTCAACTGTGAGGAAACCCTGACTCCTTTGCCACATGCAGACACAGAAGGGAACTGTGCCCTGGGGGAAAGTGGGAAGGTTGAGGTTGCGCTTTCATGCTCAGCTGGAGCGGTGTTGCCAGGGCGTTGACGTGGCTCAGCTTACTTCAGAAACACTTAGAGGCCATGTTTAGGGGACTGGAGTCTTTGCGCTAGCAAGTATGTGTATGTGCTCAACAAAAGTCGAGAGTGCCATACTGTGAGCTTAAACAAAAGTCAAGAGTGCGATACTATAAGCCTAAAGGTATCATTATGGCTGGTGCTTTAGTGTGGCATGGCTGCTATCTACCAACGAGAGTGCAGGGGGAGCCACAGCTATGTGTTCACCTTTGTGTCTTCACCCACCTCCTTCTTAATTCTCCTCCGCAAAACAAAGGGGCTGCTAATCATCCTGGTCAGACAGGAAGATGTTTTGTGTGCATAAGGGGAACATTCCTTATGTGGAGTGATACATCAGCATAATACAAGTTAGTTACTTCTTGCATACCCTTCCTTTCCCTCTCTCCTCCCTTCTTCCATCCCTTAATCCCTTTCTCCTTTTAGAAAGATCAACCTCCCTACATTTTATTATTTTTTTTATTTTGCTGTTTATTTATGTTTGGGGGCTCTCCTAACAAGAGAAACCAGGCAACATTGAAGCAGCTGTGCAATATTGTACATCTGACTGGTTTTAATTATCATTATGGTTTCATGGTGAACCCATTTCGCACAAATGGCTCAGGATTATCTTTCTTTAAAGCAGAGTCATGCTCCATCGTGTGTAAATACCAAATTTTCTTTATCCATTCATTTATTAATGGACATATGGGCTACTCTCAAGATGCAGCTTGTGTGAATTACTCTGCTATAAACTCATGTGTGTGTGTGTCCCTGGGAATATAGTGTCTGTAACTCATTACGAAAGATACCGAAAACAAAAATCACTGAGTCAAATGGAATATCTAGTGTCAGTTTTTTGAGGACTCTCCATACTTATTTCCATAATGCCTGTGCTAGTTTACATTCCCACTAAAGATGTAGACGTGTTCCTTTTGGCCCACAGCCTTGTTTGTGTTTGTTTTTATCTAACAATGGTCATTCTTTCTGGGGAGAGCAGTGAACTCATGGCTGCTTTAATGCATTTCTCTGATGGCCAGTGATGTTGAGGTCAGGGAGGGAAGAGCAGGGAAAGGAGCCAAAAAGCAAGCTCAGAGGTGTTTTGTGCACTCACTCGCTCCCAACAAGGAATGCAAACCTTACTTACCGCACACCTGCACTAATAGGGACATGTTATTAAAAAAACAAAAAAAGAACCATCGATTGGCCCTAGTCACTTTGGGACAGAATTTTGTGCCCTACAGGTCATCAGCCTGCATGGCCTCCCCTTCTAACTCTGCTAACTCCTTGCGCCCCTGTGAGGACCTGAGGTGGAGCGTTCACTGGCAGAAGGCCACTCACATCGCATCCTCAGACTCCCTGCAATTCACCCCAGCAGCTCACCTCTGCATGCACAGGAATGCAAAGCCCACGAGTTCTGAGACTGGGAAGGCGCTAGTGGGAGAGAAAACATTCAACCTCAGCCCTGGATCGAGAGCTTTTGCTCTCTTTTAGCCTTTGACTGGAGCCCTACTTTGCAATCACAGACTTTTCTGAGGCTATAAGAAATGCAGGCATTTAATGCCTTCCCAGACCCTGAGAAAGAAGTATCTCTACATCCTCTGCCTGCAGCCACAATGCCATCATAATTCTATTAATTTTTAAGAATGTGAAAATCAACATAATGATAATATAAGCTTTTTAGGACAGCAGGCTCCAAAAGAACCTTCGATAGCATAAGAACTTTCCCGGTCCTCTTCAGGATAATATTGCCAGTGGTAAGGGAACCTTCAGATAAACATTGAGGAGAGAAATTCCTTAGGACCAGTGCTTCCGCTAGAAGGGACTGATTAACGTGATTTCCACCGGTAGCTTGGGAGCCAGTCTCCCATCTGCTCACATATGTCCATTATGCATGGTAGCAACTCCCCCCCCCCTTTTTTTTTTAATCTAGCCATAGTGGACCTGTATTTTTAACCATGTAAAATTAAAACATGAACACCTATCTCTTCTGTTTGTTATATTTCAAAAACACATCCAGGGGCCCATGAGAAGGCTCATTAGGGGCCGGGGAGATGGCTCAGTAGAATAAGTGCTTCCCTGGCAAGTAAGGAATACCTACTACAAATACAACAATATGCAATGTATTAATTACTCTAACTGTACTACTAACCTGTTTTGAAACTATCTCATTGCTACATCTTTCTCCATAAAATTATTAAAATAAAAAAGCATAGCCTGAAGAATCAAGTGAAGAGCAAGCAGAGACTGGGTCATGGACACCGACACCCACACCTGGGTCATTTGCCGGCCAATTGTCGTTGGGCTTCCACTGCTCAGCTTTGTTAGGTCATGATCTTCTCTGGTGCTACTCCTGAAAATTCTAAATTTCCTTGAGAATAAAATTGTGGTAGCACATGCCTGTCACTCCAGCTACTCAGTAGGCTGAGGCAGGAGATTTGCAAATCTGATGCCAGCAACTTAGCAACTGCTTGTCTCAAGAACTAAAACAAAGAATAAGAAAAAGAAAAATCTTTGAAATCATATTTACATTTTTGTAACACTTAGCAGAGTGTAGATAAGATGTGCAATAGGTAGTCAACTTATTAACTGAATTCAATATCAAGTAGAAATAGGAAAGAATTTGAAAATCAGAACAGCAATAAGTACATTGAAACATACCATAAAATACTGCTCGTTAAGTTTTAGAAAATACTAATGAAAGTATGGATTTGTTTTTTGTTTTTGTTTTTGTTTTTTGTGGAACTGGGGATTGGACTCGGGCCAATCTTGTAAAAAGCTCAAGTCAACACCAACTTCTGACACTGCCAGTCTTGCAGATAGCCCACTACTATTATGGACTACAAGACTATATTGGATTACTCTGCTGAATTCATGCATCTACAATATATGAATGGCAGGCTACACTTGAACCAGGCCAGATGTTAGTAGTGATGCCTGTGGCAGGCCCAAGACTGCTTAGTATATGATGTGTTAGCCATGATCATTTATTACTAAATTTGAGCTTGGTCTCAAAAGAGTTGCTTTCACTTTGGAATGCTGGTACTCAGAGAAGAGAAACAAAAAACATAAAGAGCATCCTTTTTTGTTCTTTGTTTATTTCTTTATTTGTATCATATTTGTATTATAAGCTTCTGTCTTGTCACCTTGCATAGCTAAGGTTTGAATTACCTCAACATAGAAATCTGAGTGAGTTTCCAAAAGTCTCTTGCTCAACTTTATATAATATATGGAAATAACTCAGCTATCACTAAGGTACACCAATATTATATATTTTATTATTGCAGGATAAGATTACCTCTAAAAAGATAACAGGACACAGCAGTTAAAATGTATGCTGTACTTTACAATCTCTATAACTGAGACAGAATCCCTTGGATTTGTTTTAGGATGTCTGACTGCATTTGAACAGATTGAGTTTAGTTAAAATAAGTTTGCACATCAATGATTATTGCAGCTGGGTGATGAGTTCATCAAGCTCATTATAGTTTTATTTACTGCCATGTACCTAATATTTAATAATTTTTTAAAGATACAGGTAGTTACCAGGAGGACAGCTCTATGCTCTACCTATATGGATGTCCACTCAAAGTTGGTGGTTTACCGTAAATATTTCTTAGCAATTATAGAAATGTTTCTTTAAGAATTATTGTTTAATCATCATTAAGCATTTAGGTTGCTATTTTGTGCAAGAACTATTGCATATTAAAGGAATACCAGCTCTGAATAGATTCTTTGTTTGTTTGTTTGTTTTGGTGCAACCAGGGATTGAACTTAGGCCTTTGTACTTGCCAAGAAAGTGTTTATTCTACTGAGCCATCTCTCCCGCCCCTCCAAATAGAGTCTAATCTAATAAAGTAAGTAAAACTTGAAAGTACATAAGAATAAAACATGGAAGTGTTAAGTGCCATAGATGTTAAGTGCCATCCTCTGTGGGAGGATGCTGTATGGTATGTCTCAGATGAAGAAAGAATTGGCCAGGATTCCTGAGTCCACTGCTAGTCAGTTGTTGTAGCTTGACCTGCCCCAACAGATCTTTCATGTCTTCTGTGTGTGTGTGCTTGTGTGCACACAGATGAAAAAGACACCCAGAATCCGAGCTCAAGGCTTGGACCCAAATGTGTATGAAATTCATCTCTGTGACAAGTTGTTAGACAGGATCCAACGTGCAGAAAGGTATGCAGACAACACCAGCCAGAAACACGCCAACAACCTACAAAAGGTTACCTTAAGCAAAAGTCTTGCTGAGGAAAGAGTCCATTTGCTCGGAGGCCATGAAGCACAGTCAGAAGTATGCAAGTCAGGTCTCCTTTCTCCTCCCTTCTCTTTCCAGGAGATTTCTGAGCTATATGGGAGTCAGAAGAAAAGTAATTTGTTTCCTCTCAAACAGGAGCAAACCCCAGAATTTTCTTCAGCTACAAGACAGAAAAAGAGAGTAGATCCTAAATGTGAGACAGTTACAAAAGAGAGCCCTTAGTTCCAAAAAGACAGAGTCTAGGTTTCACACCATTTCCATGCTTTCCATCAATTTCATTTTTACATTAGAATGCTTAGGTCTGATACCATTGTCCCATAATGCCTCTGAGGCAGCCATTTTCTCTCCTACCCAGATCACCATTATTCTCCTCCTCTTCTTATTTAGAAGTGGGGGGGGGATGGTAAGAAAAGCTCTGGATCCCCCCATTATAGGAACATCCAGAGTACTAAACAAGATTCTTATCTAGCGTTGAGTTTGCCATGTCTCACAATTGTTTTCTTTGTGCATGTTTACCTTTCTTATAGGAAATTTAAAAGAAAACACTTCTGGGCTATCACTACTTTGGTCCTGATCCAGATTCTTAACTACAATTTAGTTTCATATTCTTTTCATCTTCATACATGTGCACACACACACACACACACACACACACATTTTGTTGATGTGCAATGGTGAAACTATCTCAGTACTCAGTGATCCGTGACCAACTCTGGAAAGCTCAGAGCCATCTCAGTCAATATGTTCTGCAGACTCAGTGGATGGACAGAAATACGCAAAATGAAGTCATGTATTTTCAATTACTCTATTCATAAAGAAACACTTTCAATCACAGCTTCTTGTTGCTAATCCAGCTGTTCGCTTCACATTATGGTCCAAGAGCCTAATTTCAAGGGCAATGGAAGTTCTGTTATCCATCACTGTCTACAAAACAATGACAGGCCAGCTAAGCAAACCTCTGGGATTTTAGAGGCTTTGCATAGTGTTAAGGCTGCCACATGTCATGGACACCATTTTTCAGCACTAACAAGGAGTACTTGACAAAGTGCCATGCCTAAAAAAACAAATTCCAAGAACTGTTTCAAAAATAAGAAGAGTTGTTTTCAGCTGTACAAGTATGTCAGCAGGATTATGCATTTGACTGAAAACAAAAGGAAGAGTAGTACAGTTTGCCGTAGGTGCAGGTCCATAAAAAATCGAATCTTATTTCTAGCTTATGCGTAAACTTTAGCAGCAAAATCATATGAAGTGTTGGAAGACATGGGATGAAGACACCACTTCTGTCTTCAGCTTAATTGCATAATTTGACTGCCTCTTATTCTTTCGAATGGAGACAATGAGAGTGAATGAGAATTTCCTTAGTCTTTGGCTGCTGATAGTACAGCTGCTATTCTGACTAGAGAAGCTCTCCTGAAGTTCTGTGTTCTGCTGGAAGTAGGAGAAACATGATTAGATGCAGAAAACAAGACCTATTACTTCTACAACCTAAAGTTAATGTAAGTTATATGAATCTAAGCAATCAAATTGTCCTTTGGAATCATCATTCCTGCCCACATAGGTAGACAATTGAGTGAAATAAAAAGCATGGTACTATGCTTAGGGAAAACATTAAGAAGCCTAATGAGAATTTTGTTTGGTTTGGTTTGGTTTGGTTTTATTTTTATGTATTTGGTCCAAGGTCTCATTATGCAGCTCAGACTCATAGCGATCCTCCTGTCTCAGCCTCCCAAGTGCTGGGATTACAAGCTTGCATCACCATGCCTGGACTCGGTGGCTGGCTCAGTGCAACCGAGGTCAGGGCTGGCATGAACTGCAGTGCTAGGGATAGAACCCTGGTCCCTACACTTGCATAAGCAGGTGCTTAGTATGCTAAGCTACCTTGCCAGCCCTCTCATGAGAATTTTAAAAGGGAGAGAATCAAGCACATCTCTTAACTACATGAGAAGCACACACACAACTACATGAGTTAAAATATAAATATGTTTTGCTATCAAAAGTCATATAGGTATTGAGTTTATCTATTGATCTTTTTATTGGGAAAAAAATGTGTTATAGTGCTACAGTTGGTATCTGATTTTATTCAATAACACTGAACCAGGATGCTGTGAAATAAATAATGTCTAGGAAAATGATTTATATAATTGAAATGAAGTTTGTAATAATCCTGCACAGTACCCAAATAACCTTAAGGCAGTAGCATTGAGGCTGACATAAATCAATGAGCAACGAACAATAGGTATGGTTGTACAATGTGCTACCTCTTAAAATGCAAAGCTAATGTGTTTAGCAATCTTTTAAAATATATGTATCCTAATTAAACAACCTTGTGAATTTTTTACAATTTTATTCCTGTGCTAACAGGAAATCATTTAAATACCTCCTTTAACAAAGTGAAAACGTAATTTTTTTTTCCTTGTTGACTTCTTACTTGATCTCGAAGCATGTATTCGATGTTATTCTCTACTTGTTCATAAACATCATATATTTCAATTGTGTATATTTTTCAGTTTTTATCTTACTGCATGGTCACATGCAGGAAATCTGAGAAAAATTAAACCAGAGATTTTCCTGGAAAATGCACCAAAGCTAATGAGATTTTTCCTTTGTAACCTAAAACCTTAATTTATTAGTAGATCTAACCCACAGACAAGATAACTCCTTTGGGTCTTCCTGTTTATACACAAGTTAATATGTTTAGAATGCTAGGGATTTCACTTTAACTAATTTTAGCTAAAGAAACTAAAATTACATAAACAGGAAGACCAAAATAAAATGTATTAACTATATCCAGGTTAGGTGGAACAATAAATCAAACTTCAGATTTAGAAAAGACAAAGGCTATTTTTATATAAGTATATATTCTTTTAATTTTATAAACTATTTTAAACAATGTGTTAGCATATTTGAACTAGTTTAAAATAGAGCAATAGGGTAATTTCCCATATCATAATAAACTTAAAAAGTAAAGTCTAGCTAAAAATTGTGGTACAACACTATAATCCCAGCTATTAGGAAGGCTAAAGCCAGAGGATCACAAGACAGAGTCCAACTTGCACAATTTGGAGAGATACTGTCTCAACTTAAAAAAGGAAAATAAATACAAAACAGGCTGCAAATGTGACTCCAGGATCTCTGAGTTCAAACCCTAGCACTACATTTACAAAAAGTAAATTCCAAGCATCATCTGCTAGTAATAAAACAAACCTAACAATTCACTATCATTACCAAACACCAAACATTCTAAATTGGTATTATGTTCATTCTAAGCTTGTTTCAGGCATCATCCAACTTGCCCTTAAAATAGTGACAGCTTTTGAAAATTCAGACCTCTTCAAATAGGCTTGGGAGTTTCTTGTTTATTTGTTTCTTACAATGCCTCACATACTCCATGACAGTGTACAAGCTCAAATATTACTTGATATGGTTATGGCAATTGTGGTTTACCAGATAATTCCAAATAACAGATTCCAGAAATAGAACATGAATGGGAGACGCCCATGTTTGGATAACGTGCAAAGTGACTTGCCTTTAAGTGCCAATGGAATTACTACGGTCTACTATGCACTAACCATGATCATAGGCCCAAAAAATTCTCAATTCTTACTCTTCTCTATCTCTGCTTTCATTTATTATAGAGCATCAGTGAATTCACCTATTTCAACTAATTTTTCTGTCATTCTGTGTTTCTTCTTGTCCTTTCCCTGTTTACATAAAGACTCCACTGAGCAGCACAATGGCACAGATGGCGAGAATAATAATGACATCGGCTTCCCAAATGCAATTGTATTGAACTGTTATTAACAAGAGCAACCACCAGCCAGTGCAAATGCAGATGTGTGTAGTGCTGTTTGCAAATAAGAAAATGAAACCTTGGGACTTGCCAAGGCCCTGTGAATGAACACATCCACTTCTGATGCAGAGTCTTCTTCCTTCTCATTAAGAAGATTAAAATAAGTCAAAGCAATAAAGCCACTACTAATAAAGCAATAGTTATTACTATTGGCTCAACTTCTTTCTAGTAGGAACTATTCTAATGTCTATATTTCATTTGATAAAAAAAAATATTAAAAATATGCACTAGTAAGAGTATATTTTTCCTTTTTAGCATTAACTTTTTATTAATACATATGTGTCATACACATTTATCATATTCATCATAGGCAATTTATACCTGTTCAGAATATACCCTAATTCTTTTTCCTATTCTCCTCCCTCCCTTACCCTTCTTGCTATCGACATTTACACAAACTTTGTCTCCAATTCTTCTCTTTCATTTACCTTTGTCTTTCTTTTCCCTTCCCCTTCCCCTCTGCCTCATTTCCACTACCATTTGACCACATTCTTCCTACTTTTCAATACCTATCCTCCACTAAGCTACAAGGCCACACAGGCCCTGTCTCCAAGTGTGCTGAGCCAGCCACTGAAGCCCGGGCATGGTAGCACATGAGACCCTGTTATTTTGGGTCACTCACACAAGATAAACAATGCACAACTTAAATTTGTGTGTCTAATGTATTTGATTAAGATTAAAGTCTCAAGATGAATCTGTTCTCCTGCAAATGACTTCAGTTTATCTTTCCTTGCGGCAGAGTACTGCTCCATCATGTATGAATACTACATTTTCTTTATTCATTCATCTTCTCCTTTGAATAAGACACCAAAAGATTCAACTGTTGTTCTGCCTACCCGGGCAGTAGGATAACAATAATAGCTTAAATTTCAAAGTTTATGTTTTCTTCTCATTGTTTTCTGAATTTTATAAATTTTCTAAAGTACAATAAAAATTAAGAGTTTCTTGTAAAGAACCAACACAATTCAAGGAAATCATGAAAAAGATGCAAAGGCCTCATGATAAATTTTAGCCCTCCTGAAAAATATCTTCTTTCAGGATAAAATATGAAATGATGAGCAAAGATGTGATTTAGGCAACAGAACAAGCCCCACCAATAATATTCTTGTCTACAACTACCTTGGGGAACGTTCAGGGGTAAAAATTCATGCATCTTTCAGTAGAAACACTAGCATGCACTGGGATAGGCTGCGGCTCACAGAGTCCACTAACAAGCTTGTGTCTCTGATGACGACGCATCTGTCACAAGCATAGTCCCATCTTCTTTTGCCCACACAAACTGCACGCATGTCTGCAGTTTTATGTTTTGAAGTAATTCAGTAAACACTTGCACATTAGAGAATGTCTCTGCTTTAAAACTGAACTTCAGGTAGTACAGAAATCACTGCATTCTATGGGATAGTTGTCAAATTAAAAAGGCTGCTACCGAAAGAACAAAGTGATTCTAGGATGAAGAGGTCTCTTACTCTCTTATTTTCATTGTGTGTTCTTTTCCTTTTCTTTCCTAGGCCTCGCCTTTGAGTTCATTCTAATTCACTAAAAGGAAGTCCTGTCTAGACAAGATAACATCAGATTTTTCTTGTCTAAAAGATAATGCTTCACATCACTGATTAATTTTGTAGATATACTTGCCCAGAGTCCAGGTACACTGTTACAGTTCTTACATTCCTATTCCTGGAGTTAGTGATCACAAACAGCAGCTTTGGATTAACTAGCAATAATTTCAGTGGTTCTTTTCCTCATTCTTAAGAATCAAGAGGCCAGGCACAGTGGCATATGTAATCCCAGCAATGTGAGACAGAAGTGGGAGAATTTCAGCTTGGGGCCCAGCCTGGACCAGGGAATGCAGCTCAGTGGTAAAGTCCTAGACTCAATTCTAAGTACCAAAAAAAAAAAAAAAAAAAAAATCAGGAAACTTTCACTTGGAAAATAGTGAAAATTGCATTCAGTTAGCTGGATTACATGTATTAAATCAATCCTCTGCGAAATGTGTAAATTACAGCCCAAATAACATTAGGTGACGTCTTAGGCAAGGACAGTGTTTTCATTGTATATAATTAAAATGAGCACCCTCAGGGTTATAGTAGATTCCCTACACTTAGGTATTTTGCTTTCTTCAGTGTCAGTTATTCAAGGAGAGCTATGGTCTGCAAGCACTAAATGTAATTCCAGATATAATAGTCATAAGCTTTAAATCGTACCCCATTTTACACCTGAGGAAATCTCAGGTCCTCCTGCTCCCTTCCACCCAGAACGTGAACATCCCTTCCACCAGTGAATCCACTTTGAAGCCTATGCACACGTTAGGCCCTCACAAGCAGTTTCACGACACTTATTTTGCTGAATTATGACTCTAAAGCACAAGAGGAAGATTAGGGGAAAGCTGTGGTGGTTACATGAAAAGCCGAACTTAATAAGCAAAGGAAACCTTGTGAATGTTGCTGTGATCTGCAGTAAGAATGATTATTTTTTATCAGTGAAAATTTGAAAGAATAAAGAAATCTTCCTATTGTTTTTGCAGCCATGCCTCAAATCACAGAAGTTAGAGCCAGGAAGCGCGGTAGACAGTTTCAGAGTTCAGTGCCATCTGTGGTTCAGATTTCTCGAGGGGTCCTCGGAATTGTGCCCCGAGAAAGCGCTGGCCTATGAGTCAGCACTGCTAGAGGCCCTGCTCTTGCCATTCTCGCATCTGCGTGCTGCTGTGTCATTCTCAAATTCGTGAAATCTCTGAGCCCTCTCCATTTCTTTTCCTGAGTTCTTCCTCAGCCAGACCCTGCGTGCTCCCTGCGGTATGGCAGCAACGCCCTGCAGCGAGGTGCTCCAGCATGGGTGCCTCGTGTGAGCTACTCCATCCTGGCTCCTCGCGTGGCTTCATCCGGAATCCTTCCTGCACAATGTGTGAGGCGTAAGGAAGGACAAATTTGGGGCAGTTGTAGGACAGTGGGTGCATCTGGAATATCCGATGGGCAAAATAAATCACACAGGCAATACCACATGAATGCCACATGTTATCCCTCATTCGAGAGAGGTGAAATCCAACTAAAGAAAATATAAAAGATGGGTAGAAAGGTACAAGTGGACAGGTCTCATCCAATACAGAAATGGTCCAAGGAAACAAGGAGAGCAGTAAGGGCAGGGGAAGGAGAAAGGGAGGAATGAAGATGGGCCAAGCACGGGAACCTCATAACCCGAATCAACTTAAACACTGCAAACCACAACTCGTGCTATAGCAAATAGCAGCACCAGGTGGGAGAAAGGTGACAGGGAACCAGGCGGAGGGACCAGGGAGGAAAGGGAAAGTGAATTTTTAAAAAGCTATAATATGCACATGTCATCTCTCCCAAGATTATTGTAAACTGCAAGAATTACAAACATGTCCGAACAAAATAAAACAAACTTAAAGAAAAAGATAAATAATAAACATTACCACACACTTCTTAACCCTTGTACTTTTCTTTCTCTCATCACTGCCCAATTTAATCTCATAAATTGGGACCAGGGTTTGATCCCTGGTTCCACATGCCACCCCGGCCCCGCCCTCAGTGCGCTGAGCCGGCGATGGAGTCCGGACGTGGTGGCATGCACCAGGGAGGCAGAAAGCAGGAGGATGACTACGAATGTGGGCTGCATAGTGAGACCCTGTACAAAAAAACAAACAAACAACAACAACAAAAAAAAACTACCATAAATTTCTAAAATGGATCCAAGAGTCTTAATCCTATGGAATGCTTAGTGCAAAAAAAGAAATGGCAATGCTGTACATTTTGTGTTTGGTGGCCACGCTGCATGTTTAAATTAGCTGCTAAGAAAAACTGTGGGGGGCTGGCCAGATGGCTCAGCGCACTAAAGCACCTGCTTAGGCAGAGCACATTGAAGGAGGTTCGATCCCTGGTGTGCCTTGCCAGCCCTGCCCCCCAGGGAGGGAGGGAGGGAGGGAGAGAGGGAGGAAGATCCGTTGAAGTACAGTATGTTTAACAAGCATTCCTTAACCTACTTTGACCGTAGGACTCGCCATTGGAGTATACTTCGAAGAATGATGGCTCTTCGCTATTCAGCAGATGCTCACAATAAAACAATGCAGGTACACACGTGCCGACCGATGAGTTCTGAGTAAGGTCCTCTGATCCCTCCAGATGATACCCGGGACCCAGAGAGCACATTTGGATCTCAGGCAAATGCCCCTGCCTTGAAATACAGGAGCGAGTCCTACTTGAGCAAGGTTTTCTCCACCAGAAGTCAGAAGAGGAAGGCTCAGCACTGTTGGAGACTCCCCCAGGGCAGCAGAAGGGCAGATGTTCCTGCAATTAGTTCAAGTTTTTCTCTACAGTATTAAAAAAGTGAAATTCTAATACATGTGGTTCAAATAGAGCAAAATACTTTCATTAACTGATGATCATAAGATGCCATTAAAGAGATTTTTTTTTTAATTTTGAGAAAAAAAAAATCTTTACAGAAATTAAAACTAGAAGGACATCCTCTAAGTTTCATTTTTTCTAAAGCTAATAAAATAATAGTTTTTCAAGAACTCTGAGAAGATCTGAAAGGCGGTAATCTTGATCCCTCTGAACCCCCACAAATCACTTCCTACTTCTGTTCCTGTTTTTATTTCTTGTGCTAGTTCTGTCTCCCACTTAGAATAATATACTTTTAGCAATTCTTGATCTAAGTATCTAAGATATACTCTATTTGCTACTGCCTTTTAAAACACATGGGTTTTGTTTTCATGTTTGATCATTAGCTATATTCTTATGTCAGTGGTATACTTAAACATTCTATCATTCCATTTACTTTAAACATTTATAATAGTTATAACTCAGGCTTTTTAATATATATCTTTCATGTTTTGTGTACAGAAGGCAAATTTACTAAGGTTACTGTCTGAAGAGGGTTTTGCTTCCTGGGAGTCAATATTTATCCTCAGTGAGTTCTGAGTTCCGTCTGCTCTTTCAGGGCAGGGTCACCTCAAGCCCCATTCCTCACATTTCCTCACCAAGAGCTATCAGGGTTGTTCTTCAGCCCCTTCTGGAGCAGTTTCCCCAAGCCAACAGGTGTCTGCCATACAGTGGTACCCAACTTTCTGATGCACCTTGGTATCACCCCAAGTGGTGTTTTCATTACTAGATTTTGCTCAGCTATGGTCTCTATCGGTTGACCTGCTACCCTAAAAATCCAAAAGTTGTGTATGTCCTTCAGTATATTGTAGAATATTTCCCACCTTGATAGCTCATTATATTTTTCTCATGAAATAATGATATTCCCAGTCCCTGTAGTGACTGTAGCTAGAAAGTCCCAGAATCAGTTTAAGAGTTATCCAATGCACTTGGAGAAAGGTTGGAAACCTGGGAGAGAGAAACTGTTTCTCCTCTGGCCAAGGTGGTGACTAGCACACCGGACAGTACAACAGGGGTGTGAACAGGGGTTAGCTGGGTGCCACGCCTCCCTGTAGCCCTTTTTAATGATTAGGACTCGCCTCATCCACCGTAAAGCCTGGCTCCTGAACTTCTTAGCGTGTTTTCCACCCTGAAGCCTCACTTGTTTCACTCACAGATGAGCTTTGCAGTGTGGTAGGGTGTGTTCCTTACTCACAGGCCCAGTGGCCTTGAGTCTAGGTCGTGCAAACAACAGCACAAGCTGGTCCCATGTCACTTCTGGGCAGCCACCACAGTGTTGTTCTACAGTGTTGCTTCCTACTGAGCCCCAGTTTTGTTTTTAATGAATAGGATCTTTGATCTCCTTGTTGAGGAAAACAATATGCTTTTATCACTATATCGTTAGCATCATCTGGCGTTTAAATCTTCACCACTGTGCTTTCTTGTTTTCAAACAGTCCCACTGACTCTGGAAATATTGCTTTATAGATTTGCTCACACAGCTACTCTCCTGGGGCTGCCTCAGATCCCTCACAGCATTGTTGATGGTGCCCTTGGGAGTCAGGTCTCTTCTGCCTTTACTTCCTTTCTTTTGTTCTTATCACTGAAAATGCTTGATAAGTGTTATTTTCTTCTCAGGTAAATTTTTCCAAATAAGGAAACATGAAAACTATAGCTTTTAAGTCCTTGGGTCTGAGACATTTTTGTTTGCTTTTCTACTTGGTTGATAATTTGAAGCAATGTGAAATTCTAGGATCAAACCAATTTCTTCTTGGTTCTTTCAGGGCACCGATTGGTCATGTCCTAACACCAGGATTCCTATGCTCTTCCAGGTCTTCCGAATAAAAAGAGAATAATTTCATTTGACTTTCCAGGAATGAATAAGATCTTCTCTTAGACCCAAGTTTAAGAACTCCACATATGCGAATTCAGGCTGTCTTCTTGGCCTTCTCTGTAGCCACCTGTAGCACCTTGACTTCAAAGACTGACTTCTTTCTTTAGTTGTGGGAAATGCCTTTCTCACATTCGTTGAAATTTTCCACCCCATATTTTTCTTTGTTCCCCATTTATGAACCTCATATGTTGTAACTCTTTGATATATTTTCCTGTTTTTTCAAAGGTTTTTTTGTTCTTGCTTTATTTTCTAGATAATTTCATCAGTATTATTGCCAAACTCTCCTATGAAATATTTTATTTTAGATAAGATGTATGGAATGTATATTGATGTTTTGATAGGTTCTTGATTTTTTATTATAGTATTCTCTGCTTACTGAATTATCTTTTATTTTGCTGGAACCTATTCTATTTCTTTTTGTTTTTGCTTCCATTCTGTTGGTGTTTGTCCTATATTTTGGATGTTCTCCAAATTTGAGAATGGGGGCCTAGGGACTGTTTGTCCAAGTATATAGCAAGTTTCCTCAACTGGAAGGTGTTGAGTTCCCTCCCTGGGGCCCACAGATACATGCACTTATGTTTTGCCTCCATTGTCACTCTGATCTGTATGTGGAAATCTTTGTTGATGCACAAGACTTGTGCCTGGCAGACTTCACTTAGGTCCTCAGGTGGGAAACAAAGCTGTAAGTGAAGAAGGCTTCCAAATGCCCAAATGGGGAGGCTTTTAATCTAGGACAAAAGCACCTACATTTTTTAGCAGGAACTTCATACTATTTTGCATGCTTTGAACACAATGATAGGAAATTGGGGAGGCAGTAAATGTTGAAAGCAGATAACTGTGAGCACGCTGAAGAGCTGCCTGCTGAGGCTCCTGGGGGATTGAGCTAAAGAGAAAACCAGAGCAAAGGAGCCTGGAGAAACATCCGGCATCCTCAGTAGAGGTCAGTGAGAAAAAACAGAAAAGCAGCACCCCAAGTGAATAGACCACAATGATGGGCTCAGCCATTGCAAATGCCCAACGAGTCATAACTGAGCACCCCCTCTTTGCTAATTTTTGACTATTCTTGAACTTGGCTGTTTTATGGCAGGTGAGTAATTCTTCATACGCCTTAATCTGTCTAATAAAGAGCTTCCTGCCTGCTACCTAGCTCTCAGAAGGCTCCAGTGCAGATAAGTGTGGCCTAAACATGCCCTCACCCGTTGGCATGACCCTGGGACCTGGGAGAGGCAGACTCTTGGTGCAGTTAAGATTTACATTGCCACAACCTTACAAAGCTGCACTCTACAAGAAAGTCACACAAACTAGAGCCAGCCTGGCACTGCTCCTGACTTTGATCATGCTGTGACACTGTGAAAAAAATGCATAATTTACACGGGATTGCTGAACCCATGAATGCTTTGCTTGGTTATAGTAAGTTCTTGTATACACATTAATAGGTCTCCATGTCACTTATGTGTGGTTTATTGCTTTGTTTACTGTTTAGCCTCTGGGAAATCTGATTTTTATTTTTTTACTAAGTCAAGATTTTGGAAAGTGTAAGTCTATGAGTCAAACAACCCAGGGAGCTGAGTAATAATCTGGGCATTATTCCAAACCCATGCTACTAAAAATGGACCTCCTGGACATCTGTACTGTACCCCTTACCCCATACCCCATACCCTGACTCTTTGCATAATCAGGTTCTGTGGGTAGGGCAGGTTCTGCATAGCTGCAAAGCCTGGTAGACCAGGTGCTCTCAGGTCCTCGAGCAATGCTGTCATGGTGGAAGTATAAACTCACAGGATCCATCAGGGATTAAGAAAATGCTGGCTCGGAGCTTTGTGAAGGATGAACCTGGAGAGGAATGTGAAACACAGTGGTTAGTGGTGTTCAGTGGTGGCCTGAGAGATTTCCTAAGTAGAAAACCATCATTTCCCTTCCCTTTATCACTTTACCTTCAGATAAGTGACTTTAAAAGCGAAATCCACTCCTCTTACCTTGGCACAGGATGCTTACCTTTCTAGGTTTCCTAGAAAGGCTCAAGAATAGCTCAGGATCGCAAGAGGACCTTAACTACCATACATAAGCCTGGGAAATACCTCAGAGGACAGAGGCTGCTTATGTTTTTCTTGAGAATGTTAATTGTCTCCCTTAAAGAACAGAAATTGGTGTGAGGGGCTTATTTTAAGGCCAGGTGACTAGGAAAACGTGAATGTGCAGAAGCAGCTAGCAGGTAGCACCACCTTCAAAGCCAGCTATGCCAGGCCTCTCATTACCTGTCAGACTCCCACAATGCATCAGCGAAAGTGCTGGTTATTTTAAGCATCTAATGTAAGTGTACATTTGACTTTCCCAACGATAACCTTCTAAACAACTTAAATGGTCTTTTGAAAGCAGCGTGAAGGCTGTGAAGAAAGAAGAAAAGGAGTTTCAAAGTTCAGCGAAGGATGAATTTGTTACTTGTATGCAGTCACAGACAGTCAAGGTGGGGGGCAGGGAGGAGAACACTGGTGGGGAAGCCAGAGAAAAGAGGAAGTTGAGTATTAAAAAGGGAAGCAGCTGGGAAAGAACAAAAAGGGAGTAGGAAGAGGTAGTGCAGCAGAGGAAGTAGCTGAGCCTGCCCCGAACCCACAGTAACTATGAGACAGAGTAAATACTCCCCCAGCCTCAGGAGACATGTGTGAAGGTAGGGAATGCTAGAACATGCAGTCATTTTACATCCTGTCCCACACATTTTGAAATGGCCCCTGTTTCGCCCTTGGGTCATCAACCCCAGAAAAAGGCACCATGAAATGGCCACTGTCTGGAGAATATTTTCAACTGCAGGTAAATCTACAGGAGCTGCACTGTCAGCACTCTTCCTTGTCCTTCCACCACTTTGTTTTGGGAAGCAGAGCAAAGCAAAGCAAAGCTGTGAGCGCACGGTCCCTTTGGGGCTCTCAATTGTGAGTAAAGCTAAAAAGCAGCAGAACCCAGCGTGCGTTCAAGGAGAGGCTTCCCCAGGTCCCACCAGCCCCTAACACTGGAGTCATTTGCTTCACTTCGTCTCCCCATCTAAAGAATGCCTGCTTAGGCTAGTGCAGGGACCGTATTTGATCCCTGGCACTACAAGGCCACACAGGCCCCGTCTCCAAGTATGCTGAGCCAGCCACTGAAGCCCGGGCATGGTAGCACATGCCTGTAATCCCAGTGCTAGGGAGGGTGAAAACAGGAGGGTCACTATTAGTGTGAGCTATATAGGGAGACCCTGTATCAAATTAATAATAATAATAGTAATAATGATTTAGTTCATTAAAAAGTAATCACTGATATGGCCTTATGGTGCTCTAATACAATGAAGACCTTATATACAGTTCTTCCGTGCTTTTCTTCTAAGGTAGAATCTGTATCTCTGTTCTGTTTTAATTTCTGCTTAAAGGGAAACCAACCTACCCTGTGCTCTTTGAGAAACACAAGACTCAAAATTAAAAAGGTCTGAGGATATAGGTCAGTATAGAGGCTCTGGGTTAAATATCCAGTATCACACACACAAGATTATCTAAAACCAATGTATGCCACTCATAAAACATCTTGTAATGTCAACAACAGAAAACAAAGACAATTAATATTAGATTCTTAAACAAATTGAAGAGATTTTTTAAAATAAATTCTGATAACTTTTCTCCCTTCTTGTAGCCACATCCACTGGGGTAACAACTTGATCTTTCATAATAATTGAAGAGGGCTAGGGAGATGGCTCAGTGAAATAAATGCTTCCCTGACAAGCACAAGGGCCTGAGTTCAATCCCTGGTTCTGCAAAATAAAATAAATAAATAAAATAATTGAAGAGATTCATGGGAAAATACTTGCATTGTCTCTCTGTGGTATTTGTTTCCAGTAAGTATGAAATCAGTTTAATCAGTTAGAGTGAGAGCTGCAGGGCCAGCAGGATAGCTCAGTGGACTAAGCACTGCTTAGGCAAGCGCAAGGACTCGGGTTCCCTCCCTAGTACCACATGCTGTGCTGGCCCAACCCCTGGGCACACTGAGCTAGCCACAAGACTGGACATGGTGGCGCATGCCTAGAATCCCAGTTCTAGGGAGGCTGAGACAGGAGGATCACTGTGACTCTAAGCTGCATAGTGAGACCTGCCAAATACATTAAAAAAAATTTTTTAAAAGATTAAAGCCTGTAGGAAAACATAAAGGATAATATATAGACTAAAATAGAAAAGGGAAGTAAACCTATATTCAGGGCCACAACAAAAGGCTTAGAATGAAAGTGACTGAAAACTAGGTAATGAGAAATCACTGAGAAGGAGTTTATAATAGCAATGTGAATTGTATCCGACAGTGAGATGCAAAGAAAAGCATACTGGGCAAGGAATATTTGGAAAATAATTAAGAAATAGAACCTTAAGTTAGGCTGAACAATCAAAGTGTTGTACATATCCATTTATTCTCTTTCCTATCCACAGTGGGTTAAGTCTTGCAAAACCTAAATAAAATATATATATATACCTCAAGGAATGTAATGAGCAGGTGAGAAAACTCTAGTACCTCACTGTATAATAGAAGTTCTGGAACTTAGGGAATCAGACAACAAAATACAGCACCAGAGGCGGGAGGGTGGCTGAACGTGTTAAGCAGCACTGGCAGATGACTTCTTTTTCTGAAGTACACCCTCAGTCAGTGCTTTAGTACCTTAAGTGCTCTGCATAATTTCTGTCACTGTCTTTCGACAGTGTCTAAACTCCCACCATCCATGTGGAGATTCTAGAGGACAAAGAGCTTCTCTTCTACTTCAGGGCCATTCGATTTTGTAGCAGACAAATGAATGGCAGCTGTCTGGTGTTGATGACATCCTTTAATATGTGAGTGGAGAAATGTACACTTTTACTTATTCCTTAAGTCATTGTTGAGATGGACAAGAGGATGCAGAGACTGAACTTATTACTTTGATTGAATCTAGTTGCAAGTTTTGAGAAACTGAGTAGAGAAAAAAAAAATGGACAAAATATGTGCATTTCACTAAGGTCTTGGAAAAATCAATTTAACTGTATACTGTAGTACCCATTTTTGTGTTGCTAGAAAAAAAAAAATACCTGATGGCCACAACTTGGAGGGAGAGAAGTTTATTTTGGTTCATGGTTTCCATGGTTTAGTTCATGGCTTCAAGGCAGAGAGGGAAGGGAAGACCCAGAAAGAAAAGGATAGGCCCATAGTGTCCTCTTCTGTCATGAACTCCACCTCCTAACAGCAACTGTTACGGATTTATCAACAGAGTAATTTAACGATTAATACAGCAACCTATGATCCCGTCACTTTCCAGAAATATCACATCAGAACACATGAGACTTTGGGGAGACATTTTAGTAGTAAGCTGCAAGAGGTACCAGGTGTGCCATGTGTGCATGGTACCATTACTTCAGTGCCTCTGTGTGTGTGGGAATCAGACTGAAAGGGTAGAGCATAAACTATCACAATGATAGTCCCTAGAAAACTGATTTGAAAGAAAATAACATAATTAGCAACTATTGATTAAAAAGTAATCATCACTAATAAATGTACTGCTAAGATATCTTGTGTTGGTGACTTGGATTTCAAGATTCATTTTTTTAAAATTCATTTCTTTATCAAGTACTTCTGGGACACTTTTTTGCCAAGGACACATGCAAAAGCGAGGTAAATGCAACTATGCTCACTCTTATTTTTTTTTTATTTTTTGGCAGAACCAGGAATTAAACTCGGGCCCTTGCACTTGCCAGGGAAGCATTTATTCCACTGAGCCATCTCCCTGGCCCCTATGCTGACTCTTTTAAAGGAGAAGCCAAGGCATGATGGGCAGGATTTCTTAATTGCTCACTCACACAGTAGATTTTCACTGAGATTGCACATCTGCCTCTGCTGAATTCTTGAAGGACAGCAGTGAACAAAACAAACTCCTTGTCACGGAGCTTACACTGCAGTGAGAGGGAGAACTCATCAATAAAACAGTCAACACTAGAAGCAGGCCAAATAGCTCAGTGGATTCAAGTGCCTGCAAGCAGGTGGAGGGGCCTGGGGTTTGATTCCCCAGGCCTGTGTGCTGGCCCAGCCCCCAACCCCTCCTTGGGTGTACTGAGAAGGCAATTGAGATTGGGCGTGGTGGGGCTCCCCTGTAATCCCAGCTCTTGGGAGGCTGTAAATAAGTGGATAGCTATAAGTCTGATCTAGTAGTAAGCTACTAGACCCTTCCCTAAAATAAAAAGAAAAACGATCAACACCCTCTGTATCTGTGGGTCCTGTGTCTGTGAATTAAACCTATAGCTCAGAAAAATAAACTACATCTACACTAAACACGCACGCACTTTTACTTGTCACTATTCCATAAGTATTCAGTATAGCAATGATTTACAAAGCACTCATGCTGTATTGGGTATTATAAGCCAGAGACAATTTAGAATACACAGAACAAAATGAAAAGGGTATATGTAAAACTGTACCATTTTATATAAAAGACTGGAGCATCCACACTTTTTTATATCAGCAAGGGGCCCAGAAATCCAGTCTCCCATGGATAACAAAGGACAACTGCATATTAAGATGTTAAACATATTATGGAGCCAGATAGAGCAAAGCACTGGGCCTAGGCAATGATCCTGGGGGCGGAGCTAGTATGGTTTCTGTAGAATGGGTGAGGCCGCCCTTTGCAAGAGAAAGGAAAGAAAGATACAGTCAACAAGGGAAGAATGATTAAAACAGCAGCAATAATCGTGCCATGTCTTGATGGCTCCTTATACACTGGTATTGTTCTAAGTATGTTGCTTGTACTGTTGTGATCATTCTTCATGAAATTCCCCCAAGCACATAGTAAGCTCACCTGTCAGATGAGGCCGTTGCATTACATGTAGAAGCCACCCTACAGTTCCACGTCCCAACTCATACTGTTTAGTCTCAATATGACCCCAAGTGGAATAAGATAAATATTCCTATAATGAATATGCAAACAACAATAACAACAAAAATTATAAACTTTTGACAGTGGAAAAAATCCGTGAACAGAACAAAGGCCCGAAAGCCACAGGAGACCCGCTCGGGCAGTTAGCAGAGAAATCTGTCTGAGATCACACATCACCTGAAAGCAGAAGGAGGAAGAGGAGCCACCCCAAGACAGAACTGGCAGGAGACTTCCGGGAGGGCCCGGGCAGGGAGCAGAAGCCAGGCCACGTCTGTCTTCATTAGAAGCCTTTAGGGAGCTACTGATGCCCACTGTTGTGTGGTTTTCCTCTTTTTTTTTTTTTTTTTTTTTTTTTTTTTTTCTTTTGAGGAATCAGGAATTGAACTCAGACCCTTGCGCTTGCCAGGGAAGCACTTATTCCACAGAGCTATCTCCCCGGCCCCGGTTTTTCTCTTAAGGACTGAATTAAATTTTCAGGAATAGTGTAAAGAAAATGTGTTGATACACTTTTATGGCTCACTCTTTCAAACTATGCGACATAATAACAGATAAGGATTAACCAAGAGTCTCTGATTTGTGTAAACGCTTACATAGTCTATGATTCTCCATTGCTCGGGGTTTACTAATAAATAAAGCAAAATTCCCTTGTAAAGAACCTGGCTTGCTGTGCTCCTTTGGTCCTGTTTATCAGGCAGCACGGGCCAGGTGTTTCTGCTCGCTTCCCTAGGGCGCCAAACCCGCACCGGCACTGGATTTATAGTGCAAGAAACGGAATGTGTTTCTTTACCCTGGTGAGCATCAGTCATTTGTTACCGTTTCTCTAGCTGTGGAAGCTCCCCAGTTGGGGTTAGCCTGTATTCACCATGTTCAATCCCTTCTAGCCACAGGTTAAATTTAGTTCTCAGAAGAGGTTGTTGACAGAAGGCTGCTCTGGAACTATGCGAGCGAACTCCCCCTCAGTCTCTCTTCACGGGGATTTTCAGTGTTTCATAGCACACTGTGGTTTTTGCATCCAGAATCAAATTTGGAACTGAACTACTTTCTGTGCAGTAAAGCACTAAAAAGTCACAGCTGTAAGATTTGTCTTTGAGAAGAGTTTGCTGTCGTGAGCGCCACCAAGTGTCCTGTGCAGATCCTACAAGTGTGCTGAGGTTCTGACCCAGTGCTTTGCCCTGCTGTTTATAGAGAAAGCCCTGGTTTCTCAGCACACTTAAGAGATAAAGTCTGTGACTCAGAGAATCCATGTGCTAAATTTCCCCAAAATCTAACCAAAGAATAAAAACTTCTGCTGCAGCCTGGACTTTCAGACATGGCAGTTAGAGCCCTTCCTGGTTGACACATTCACTGTGTTGTCACAAATGGATCCAAAGCCACAACTTTAAAGCATCTCTCTCTCTCCCACAGATACAAGCTGCTCCCTGTGCACAGCTGGGGAAATAAATTCCGGTCTGCTCCTTGAGTGTAGCCCTGTGTAATTGTGCAGCTTTAACCTAGGGGCAGGAAGGCGACAAATTGGCAGTATTCTGTTTTGCAGGCAGGCACTGTCTTCACTCTCCCTGAAAGGTTTGAAGACTTCTTACATTGACTAGTGGCCTGATTTGTCCTTCTTGTTGCTGTTTAACTATTCCAAAGTTAGGTTCCCTGGAACAATACAAAATTTGGTCTCAGCCCTTGAAAAGGTTGAGACTCAAAAAACAGTAATACAATATCTCACCCTCTTCTCTGGCTACAAACGCAAAACAGACATGACAGGGGGAAGGGAGCCGAACTGCAGTAGGAAAGGCATAGCACTCTGGGAGGCTGAGGCAGGAGGACTGCAATTATGAACACAAGCCCCGGCAAAGTAGTGAGACTCTGTCTGGAAGTAATAAGTTCAAAAGGGGGAAAGCAGCTGGGGATATAGCTCAGTATAAAGGCCCTGCGCCCAGACCCCAGAACTGCATTTACCAAAAAACAAACAAACAAAAAATCTTCCATCTTCAAACCTATCCATTCAATCGATGTTTCACTACTCCCACTGTGATAAGCACAACTAAAACAGCATTTAACTGATGGAATGTAGACAATAATTGAGGGATTTTCATTTGTTTTAGGGCCAAGGAATGCTATTTTGAAATTTATAATTAGTAGGCAGAGGGTTAAAGTTGCATAATGTAGCTAGAAACAAATGTCATCAAGAGTTGAAGGGCTGGTCAAATAGCTCAATGGATTAAGGCAGCTGCAAGCAGACACAGGGGTCAGGGGTTAGATTCTGGGGCCTGCCATGCCAGCTCAACCCTCAGGGCACAGAGACAGCAATTGAGACTGGGCATGGTGGTGCACGCCTGTAATCCCAGCTCTTGGGAGTCAGTAAACAGGCGAATCACTATGAGTCCAATCTAGTAGTAAGACCCTGAACACCCTAAAATACAAAAAAAAAAAAAATTAAGAATTAAAAAAAAAAAAAAAAGAGTTGAAGACAAAGTGTCATGATGTGCTTGCCTGGTATTTAAAAGTCTGACATAGGAAAAATGCAGAGGCCCAAGCCAGCACAAGCAGATTCCAAAATAGAGGTAAGTAGCAGTTCTCTAAGTCCCCACAGGAGGCACTCTGGGCCCATCAGGTGTGCACTTTGCCTGGTGACGCAGAGCCAGGAAACGGCAGGGTCATCTGGTGTTGCTGTGAGTCACGCACTGTACTGTGGTGTACAGGATACTCTCAGGTCCTCCGTCCCCATTCATCTGAATCTTACAGAGCCAGTAGGGTAGAGTGACTTGTCATTCCATTGAGAGGTTACTGTCTCAGAGAGATTCAAGGGCTGCAAGTGGCTGAGAACTGGACCAGACCCAGGCCAGGTTGCTTTGCTCTGTGATGATTTGTGTTGACTTCATGTCCCAACCACCATAGCGTTTCCTTCACTGCTCCCAACAAGGTGACAAAATATGGAAAGCCAGTGTTGGTCCCACATAAGAAGTGAGGAAACCTGCAGGACAGAGGGAAAGTCTGTCACAGCTGGAGGCAGATCTCCTGAGTTCTGGCCCGAGTTTCCTTCCTGCTGTCATCAACTGTTCCTGCTATATTCTAATGTCACCTGCTACAAGAATCAAAGCCACTGGACTAAAGGGGCTAAGCAGCTGTATCCAACCAGTACCCTGTGGGCTGCTTGCCTTCTTTTTTTTTAATGTTGTAATAAAGAAACTACTTATTAAAAAGGAAAGTGTTGTTGCTTATATACATTAACTGTGTTATTTATTTTACATGCAAGTCAATACCATTTCAATTCTTAAAGTATTGCACAGCCAGGCAAAAATTAGACACCCTTGCAAAGAAATAGGAAAACATAATTAAATTAATTTTTGAGACAAAAAGGTAAACTTAGAAAGTATTTCTCTGTTATAGTTTTGTTTTGCAATTGTCATAGGGAGGAGAAAAAGCATAATATGCATAAAACTCCCATATTCATGTTATGCCTTAAAGAAAAATATATCTGTACAGGACAAAGAATTGGAAAACAATAAGGAAAAATAAGGATTTATGAAATTGTATTAGTGGGTTTAGATAGCAAAAGCTGTACCTTTTTTTGCAAATACTAAATGCATAAAAATATCACATATATGAAAATTAACTTGCATGAAGATTTTCTGTTTACTAACGAAAGAATTCACAGCACAGCTAGGTACAGTGACAAATGCCAGTAAACCCAGGACAAGTGAGGCTGAGGCAGGACTGCCATGAGGTCAAAGCCATCCCAGACTGCATAGTGAGAATCTATCTCAAAAGAGCAGTGAAAAGGGGTTCGTGATCGCTGGGCCTTTGGGCTGCTTCCAGGATTTAGCTAGTGCAAACTGTGCTGCTACGAACATGGGTGCACATATATTGCTGTGGTATGATGTCTTAATTCCTCTAGGAAAATACCCGAAAGGAGAATAGCTGAGTGTAATAGGACCTCTAATTCTTATTTTTTGAAGAATCTCCACACTGATTTCTACAGTGGTTGCAAACTCCCACCAACCATAGAGAAGGCTTCCTTTTTCCTCACAGCCCATCCAGCATTTGTTATTGGTTGGTTTTTTTTTTTATTGTATTTGTTACAGGGTCTAACTATGCAGCTCAGAATCATAGTGATCCTCCTGTTTTCAGCCTTCCCGGTGCTGGGATTGCAGACATGCGCCGCAAAGCTTGGTCTCATTGGCCGGCTCAGCACACCCAGGGATGGGGCCAGTATGACATGTTGTGCCGGAGATCTAACCCTGTGCTTGCCTTATTGACCGATTTTCTGACGATAGCCATTCTTTCTGAAGTGAGATGGACTTTCAGTGTTGTTTTA
>PVKA01019698.1:0-41615 GCA_004027165.1 Ctenomys sociabilis
CTACTTAAATCAAATACCTTTCCCTTGTAACTCATCAATTAAGAAAAATATTGTTGAGGTTATTATACTTTTTAGTCTGACACTGACTTTATTTAATGATAAAATATTTCATTGTATTTCTGAAGATATTAGATTTTATTTTTCACTGTCAAGTTTAAGATCTGTTAAGAATTATTGCTAACAAGAATTCTAGAAGAAAAACCTAATCAGAAACAATAAACATCACTGAAGAAGAGTCTCCATGCACAAGTTAGTGTGTGTGCACCCTTTGGTCACAAGGAACACACCCTCCCCCCAAGTATTCTGAGTATCAAGTACTCTTCATGAGTTTCCATGGTAATTTTGTTTTCTTTTAATACTGGAGATCAAACTTGGGACCTTGCATTTGCCAGGCAGGTGCCGTGCTGCTGAGGTATCTCATGCATTTTCTAAACCTTCTTAAGCAAATTCCTTTCTCCTAGCCAACATTCTACTTGGAGGTACAACATTATGATGCTAGGGAGAGCAGAAAGCTCAGCGGACTAAGCGCCCACTTAGGCAAGCGCAAGGAAAGGGGCACCTGACCCGGCACCACATGCTGTGCTGGCTACACCCCCAGGGGGCGCTGAGTGATTGACTCAATCAGAGAGCGGTGGTGCACGTCTGTAATTTCAGTACTGGGAAGGCTGAGACAGGAGGGTTACTGTGAGTCCAAGCTGAGTAGTGAGATCCTGTGCCAAATATATTAAACTATGTTGCTGTTGATAGCAAAAGTATTAAAGATAAAAGTAAAATACAAAACACAGCTCTCTCAAATGTTTAAAGATTGTATTATTGAAATTTTTAAAAACTTGAACATGATGTAACTTGAAAGACAGCACTGTCCACAGTGTTTCCCTGGGTGGGTTTCAATAATGTGTTCCACTGGAAATGCTCTCAGCGGTTCCACACAATGGCTTAGCCAGACATGCAGATCAAGCAGAATTGAAGGCATAATATTGAAATATGTATTTAATTCCTGAAATAATGTCCATTTTCTTTGGTAATTCCATTACTGAAATTATGCTTGTAAATTGGTCATAAATGAAAAAATTATGAATAAATAACCATACAATGCTTATAATAAATAAAATAAGACTCAAGTATGAGTTAGGTAAATATATTTCAAAATAGCTAATACATGCACATCAAATTATGTTTTACTGAAATTATTCTACTGGAATTTCAGCAGTTATGTGGAATAGGACAAACATTTTGTTTAAAACATAGATGCATATGTAGGCAATTCAGAATAAGATTCTATGTATATTTGCATGGAAAAACAATCATTGATATACTTACTGAAGTTATCATTGAGTAAAGAAATAGTATGGATTTAAAAAAAATTATTTATTTTCTATACTCACATTTTAGATAAGAGATATATATCTGTTGATAGTAACATAAAAATGAAGAAACAAGTATGAAAAGTCTGAAGGTTATGTTATACACAAATTAACCAGTTTCAACCCTCTAAGGGATTTATAATAAATGATGTATCTTACGGGAGTTCAACTGAAAAATATAATCACAGGTGTAGTAATGTAATTGCCATCAATTAATGGATTTTCTCTGTATCTGACAAAGGAAAAAACAAAACACAACACAGCACAACCCTGAATCGGAACCCAGGCCTATATGCACTTTCTTAAAGGACACCATTATTTTAGATGGAGGCTGTCTCATAATTTTGGGAGAAAGGATGGGTCACTAACATGATAGAATCTTAATACTGTCACCTGGTGGGTGGGGGCAGCCCTCTGTTACTGGGTGCATGTGCTTGAAGGGGATTCTGCTGTTCCTGGTCCTTCCTCCCCCTCCGCCTCCGAGGTTGCCCTGTGACTAAGTTGTCCTCTGGCTCACTCTTCATCTCCCTGGACCTTTGCTCCCTGATCACAGGCTTAGAGCAATGGGGCACACTCACCACCCACTGGGACCTCCAAACCTGTCAGCCAAGGTAAACCCTTCTTTTCACAAGCTGATTATCTAGATGTTTCGGTATATTGATTGAAACTGGAATACCAATGCTTGCGCTAATTATACTGTGTCCTGCCAAGAAGTAATCGTAATAAAAAGACTACATAAACAGCATTTCTCTTCTAGATATATTCACAGCAGATGTAAAGTCATCTTATTACAGTGATGTATGTATATTCATATTTACAGCATGACAACTTGTACCAACTGAATCTTCAGAGTGCCGTATACACTGTGTAGTACTGCTCTGCTGTAGCATACACTTTAGTCATTTGTAGAAAATTGCATATGTCCTGAGAACATAATATTAGTTGAAATAAATCAGAAACATATATCAAATATAGCACAGCTTCTCTTATATGGGAACCCAAAGTATAAATAAATAAAAGAGAAAATAAAAGATAATAGGAAACAAGGAGATAGAGCTTTTAAAAATGAGAATGGAACAGGAAGTAGGGAAAGAGGGGAGGGAAGAGAGAGGACAGAGTCTTAAAAGAACAAAGATGTGTGAGGTATATGTACCAACACTACACAACAAATCTAATCATTATTCATTGCAAGCATGCACTAATAAAAATAAATATACAGAGTAAATGAATATCATATTACCAAATACCACCTGAAGTGAAATCAGTGCATAAGAACTGTAGAAGTGGCTTTTTGCATTTCTTTCACTCTGCTAATTGCCAAGGTCTAGGAAGGCACTATAGAAGAGATCACCAATTTTGAATATACAATGTTATATTTACCTAGAAGAGGCCAAGTCACTTTGTGGGTGGAAAGGTGTCATGAAGAGAGACAAAAATCTCCCAGTGCGTGGTCCCTCCCAGTCTGCAAGTGGCTGTGTTTCTTCTGGGGTCACGGGGCTGGCAGAGAAGATAGTGACATGGGGCCATGGGACAATTTGCCTTTGTGCTACTACTCCTGTGAGAGTAACAACCTGTAGTAAATACTGAACAGATGGTATGTGGCTTTCGTAAAAAAGTAATTGCTTTCAGGAAATAAAATGAATTAATTTTATTTTGTGAGAATGAAATTGCTACTGCACATTCTAAATTGATTTATATATAAAAGGAGAATTTACTTAGAGGAATGGAACAAAGGCAATGGAAACATTACTTTAGAAACTTGGTATACATTCATGAAAGTTATTGGTTATTAAAATATACTGTATGCTCATTTCTCTGCAGCTGTTCTGTTCAGATTACTTAATTCAATTATGATAAGATCATAAATAATACATCCAATAATGCTCTTGCTCAGTGAGAAAAAAAATGTCATAATTTCAGGGATATTAGTTAGGCTTCTAATCTTTAATCACCACAAATATGGAAGCCTTAAAGAAGATTAAGAGCTCATAAATCTGGATGAAAAAGAAAAAAAAGTTTATTAAATTCTAATGTTATATTTTCCATCCACATGCCTTGATACTCAATTTAGATACACACTACATATGTATTTTTCTTTCTGTAGATGAAATATGGAAAATTATATATTTAACAAATCTTCCTATTAGCAACAGCATCTAAAAAAAGCAGAAAAATCACTGCTTTATTAAATAAAAATCAATTTCTCTTCCTTTTTATGAAGAGATTCTAGATTGAGCAACTGTTATTCCTCGAAATGAGGTAAGAGATTGCCATTTCAGATAAGTTTATGATTCTATCAATGAACTGCAACTTATTAAAATCAAGGTCTATGTGCATAGTTACATATACAATCAGTAATTAAATAAAGGAAGCAAATGTGTTTAATTATTAGTTCTGAGCTATTTTAAAGGTTAATATTTTCCATGTATTATCATTATTTTGAAAAAGTTAGTTTTAAAATAAAACATAATAAAAGTTGCTACCATAAACAAAAAGATATAATTGTACTTGGTATATTTCAGGCATCACTTCTAATGTTAATTGAAAATATGATGCATTTATATTAATGAAGTTAACTAAAATATACAACATGTGTGTAATTTACTTACGAAGGAACACAAAAAAAGAAATTTATAACACTATATTTGGTATTAAGCCAGTTATAGTCCTCAAAGGTAACAAAAGATAATTTAAAATGTAATCCATTAGAATGAATGCTATAAAAGTGACATAAGACCAAATAAGAAAGACTAAGGATAGGAAATGGGAGTTTCTGGAACACATCTTTTGTTGTGATACACATAATTACAAATGGAAAGAAGTGGAAACAGTTTATGAGAGAAACAGCCAACATTATTTTAGACCTCTAGGCTTAAGAATAATGGTGCTGCTATGCTAGGAATAAAAAAAAAGGGAGGCTAATTCAAGTTGTTAGTAGTTTTATTTTTTTTAATGTACTTGGTACAGGATCTCACTGTGCAGCTTGGACTTCAGCCGCCCCTGCACTGGGATCACAGGCATGCACCATCACAGTAGGTCTTGACTGGGACAGGGGCTGGCACAGCCTGGGGTGCAGGGGATGGAAACCCAGTCTCTTACTTGCATAAGCAGGCACTTAGTCCCCTGTCCTATCTCTCAGGCCCCAAGACTTTTAAAGGGACATAATGACAAAGAATCTTGTTTTCCTATTTTGTTTGTTTTTATTAGCAGTAAAGTTTAGACTTAAAATACTACTTCTTTTGATTTCAGTTTGTATCTTACAATTTATTCAAACAGAAATCCAGATTATTTTTCTTGAAGTCACAATTTTTTTTAATGTCTTTGGTACAGGGTCTAAGCAGCTTGGACTCCTGATGGTCTTCCTGTTTTTCCACTCCCCAGTGCTCGGATGATGGACGTGCACCTCGTGGGGACCTGGGCAGCGGCTCAGCGCTCCCTGGGGCGGCGCCGGTGCAGCACGTGTTTCCGGGATCAAACCGCAGGTGCTAGAAGCTTGCCTAAGCTTCTCTAAGCGGTGCTTCAGTCCGCTATCTCACTGGACTTAAGTCACAAATATTAATGGATTCAAAGTACAAAGCAGTTTGTAAATGGTTTGAAATTTTATACTCCTTACAGAAGATTTCGTTGGTCTCAGGGAAATAACAAAAAGTATTTCTTACAATTTTATATAAAGTAACAACATTGATACTCTGACTACAAAAAAGGATAATAACCTAAATCATTTATAAATTAATACCTTATTAGAATAATCTAAGAATTTGAAATCTTTGAGCACTATACTTCTACTAAATTTCACACAAATTATAGGTTAACTCAGTGAAGCTAATGTGTTCATTGCTAGATATTTAAATAAAAACAGATTGGGGTGACAGAACTATGTACATGGATTCATAAAAATACATGAGCAAAGCACAAAACTTGGAGTCAAACAAGGATATAGAATATTCAGAGAAAAATAAATGATTAAGTGAAAAACTATTGGGAGGTACCAGTAGAAAGAGGGGAGCAAAAAAAAAAATGGAGCCATAATAATAAATTGAGCTGTAAAGGGCTATAGTCAACAACTTCTTCAGATAACTCACTATTATTGTGGAATGCTGCACTGTTGGATTGTGTCGTGGAGTTCAGGCACCTAAACTGGTTTAATGACAATGGAGTACTTATCTTTGACAGGTCTAGACATAAAAAAGGGGGATACAAAGGAAAATCATGATGTGTGTGTATAAACAGTACAGTTAGGATAAATATGCCATGCTTCTGCATAATTTTATGAGAAGCAAGATTTGCACTAATAGTGGTTGGACAAGATATTATGTCAGCTTCTAGTACTATGGACAAACACTAGGGAGATAACAAGGTAGAAAGTATTAATTACTGAATCTGTGATATAATTTAGCTTTAAAAATAAGGTAAGTATATAGCTACATTCTCTTCATTCACTGATTAGAGACATCTGCTATAATAATGCCTATAAGTATATCATGTATGCAACTTGTACAACACCAAAACATTACGAAAACAGTTTGCAATGTATTAATTTATCAAATCTGTCCTGTTAATTTGTCTTGAAACTGTCTCTTCAATAAAAATAATAAAAAATAAACATATTTTGAAAGATAAAAAAATGAAAATTGAAATAGGACTAAGAAATCATTTAATAATAATGACAGTAAATTATGGAATATAGTTTAAATAAATAGCACAAAATAAGGGCATAAATATAATAGGAAGCATTATATCAAAATTTATAATATTGAATAGCCCAGAAGTCCTGATATCTGTAATATGTAATATATATTATAATACACATTTTAAGTTTAAATTTTAAAAGAGATAGTGTTGTCTCCTAAGACAAATTTTAAGCATTTATGTCATGATATAAGCACTTTTAGCTTTATGATCAAAGCATAATGAAACTTTAAAATTTGAAATACAATCAGGCAAACTGAACAAGAACATAACAAATACTCTAACTTGCTATTTGAAGATTTTTGCAGTATCCTTTAATTTACTTTTCCCTTCAAATGGCTGTGAAGTTCTGTGGGAAAACATTGTTACTATAAAACAACAAATTTATATATATTAAAATCCTTATCTTATTATTGTCATGGGAATACATTTTGTAGTGATAGTTCTTCACTGGTTGTATAGGAATAATAATTCTAATACATTTGTTTATACTTTTACAAATCACACATAAATCATATTTTCAATTCTGACTACTGAAAAATCATTCATTTTTCTGTCACACACAAACATTTGGATATTTAAATAATGTTCAAACAGCTCAAATTAGAAGTTTGGGTAAAAATTGATTTGTGGAAATGTTTAGGTGATGTAGATAACATTTTACAAAAATAGAGTAATTTCTTGTATATTTAATGATGACATTTCATAGTAAAGCAAATCATCTTGTTAATCTTCATGGAAAGATTGTGTATTCATCTCTCACTGCTCTGTGGGCTTTTAATCTAGAACTTTTAGTCTAAGAGAAACAACTTTCATTGAGCACTTTTAAAAAAAAAATAGCTTTTCACTCTGGCAAGTGCAAGGGTCTGAGTTCAATCCCCAGTTCCGCCAAAAAAATAAAAACAAACAAACAAACAAAAAACTTATTGATATAACATGTTTACTGATACAATGAGTCCATCAGATAAAAAATTCAGTAAAATTTCAATGTTCATACTATGTAGTACGAGAATCCAAAATGTTTGTTCTCCAGTGAATATCTTTAAAGCAATATCCCATGATACCACAATACCTAGAAGAGGAATAGCAAACACTGGCAAGCAGTTTCATCCCTTTCATACTTAGTCTAATCTGTCTCTGTCTCTGTCTCTGTCTCTGTCTCTGTCTCTGTCTCTCTGTCTCTCTCTCTCTGTGTCTCTGTCTCTCTGTCTCTGTCTCTCTATCTTTCTATCTATCTATCTACCACTGTCTCTCTCTCTCTCTCTCTCTCTCTCTCTCTCTCTCTTTCTGTAGCAGGAATTAAACTCAGGACCTTGCATTTACTAGGTGGACACTGTACACTGAGCTACTTCCCCAACTCAGCACTTTAAAGGGAGAAAAATCCTCAGTTTGAAGTGGGGGAACATTTGCTCCCTGGGATCTCAACTGCCATCATTTGTTGGTTAATAAATATTTTGTACTAATTAATAAGGGATCATTCAAAGAAATGTGACATTCTTGTTTAGTTTTGTGGTGACAAGACCTACAAATTATATTTCAAGCCTAATTTATGTTTAAATGTAATGTACATAATGAATAAACATATTTGCTTTTAATATGGGCATTGTTTTTCTCATTTCTGCATTAACTTAATCAGCTCCAAAACGTAATTTATTTTCGCAGAATCTATATTGATATTGCATTTTACCATTAAAATAATGGAAATGCTCATTGAAATCTAAAATTACCAGCTCTGTACCTTCAGGTTATCTTTCAATTCCTAATCAGTAAAAATTCTTATCTAATATGCAGCATTTTGTGTTTCAAATAACCAAAAGAACAAAAGTAGCTTGTTATCAATAAAATAAGAAAAAACAAAAATAATTAATCAGTTTACTTCATGAGCTTTAATGTTTTTGGCACTATTCTTTTAGTAGTATTGCGCTTTTATGTTTTAACATTTTTTAATTAATATTATGCTGAAGAGTAAACATAGGGCCTTTATAATGAACTACATCTCCATTCTTCTATTTATATTTTTAATTATTTTTAAATTTTGAGGCAATGTTTCCATAAATCACTAGGTAGTCTGGCATATACTGAAAATGGAGATCTTCCTGCCTCTGCCTTGTAGAATCTTAGAATTTCAGGCATGCACCTGCATGCCTCTCTACAAAGACTTGCTTGTTTGTTTGCTGCTATTCTAGGGATTAAAGGGATGACCTTGTTGATGCTAAGCAAGCATTTGGCCATTGAGCTATAACCCCAGCCCTTACTTTGGTTTTAAAGATAAGAGTATGTTTTCGTGAATGACACAATAAAATACATAGCAGTTAGAATGATCAAAGCTAATGCCACTGGCAATAGCAAGAATAGCTCACATGATGGCTGGGTCCACTTAGAAAAACGCTTGTCTGAGTCTATGAATGCCAAACATGCTCAGACAGGGTACCACAGTACTTCCCCTCCCAGTCGGTATTCCACTAAAAAAAAAGCACTCACATGCTGCCCAAAAGGCAACTAGGAGTATTATAGATAGTTGTGTTATTTGTACTTGTTCTGATTTGTAGGTAACACAAATGAACTTTAGTGAGAGAATGAATGAGATACGACATGTTCTCTAACAGAAGCAAGCGAATGTCTTATTAGGACAAGCAGCACCATGGAATATCTTTACAACAATGAGAGTCAGAAGTGAAATGCAATGAAATGATACTATATGATTGTGTGTAATTAAAAATAAAATGAACAACTTGATTGAACTCTTAGAAGGCAGGCTAATGGTGTTGGGAAGGTGAAGAGGTCCTGGAGCCCCAGGAGGATACCTGCTGAATGTACACAGTATTTATTTGGTGGTGGTGGTAAGGATTTTGGTTTATTCACTCTATGATCATGCATTTTATCCTAAATAATTGATTTTTTGCATAATCTATGTGGATCATGAATCAATACAAAGTGTGAAGTTTATAAAGCCTCAACTGTTGCATGTTTGGTACATGTAATATATATTTGCTGTGTATTATGTTTTAGGAGTTATGTTCTAAACTGTACAACAGATTAAATTTTAAATATTGGGGCCCAAAGGCAACTGATAAGATAGCAATATCCTGGCTAAACTATGGCTTTCATTGTGTGTACTAGTGAGAAAAAATAATAAAGGATTTAATAAACAGTACCAAAGAATATAGAAACTAGGTTGGTACCGTAGAGATCTGCTTTATAAAATGTGATTTTACTCATAAAAGGATGATAAAAGGATGAAGGTGAATAAGATTAAGCTCTGGAAAAGATTCTGAGAGACTGGCATTTCACAAAGAAAGGACCAGCAGGCTTTCTGGTGCAAAGGTTTGCATACGGGGTGACAAATGGAAAGAGCACAACTGTAGCTGAATAAATACCAGTAAAGATGAAATTGAAAAACAGAAAGTTAGGATATTCTATAGTATGTAAAAATGAATGGAAAAAAGGAGTAGTGTCACTCATCTAAATGACAATAGTCTAAGCACAGAGAACACTCATGGTGGCCCTTGTGCTGCAAAAAGGGGAGCTCTCGGAGAACAATTTTTGAACTGATCTTTTATGGACAGAAAATTTGGTGATGTCGCCAATTGAGGGCCAGAATCAGGGAGGGTGTGGGGAGGGAAAACTTGGTACAGGATCCAAATCATAGCAGAAGTCTTTGTTGCAATTTTAGGAAAGTCAAACCATTTGACCGTATATACTAGTTAGGACACACATATGGTGGCAGTTACACGAGACAGTCTCTGACCCTTTGATTTTAGAAATGTTAGGAAAGAAATGTGAGACCTGGTCATCAGGTGAGATTCAGGGTGAAACAATGTGGCTGGCAGGTGGCAGAGCG
Organism: Ctenomys sociabilis; assembly: GCA_004027165.1. Taxonomy (NCBI): domain Eukaryota; kingdom Metazoa; phylum Chordata; class Mammalia; order Rodentia; family Ctenomyidae; genus Ctenomys; species Ctenomys sociabilis. The sequence continues at coordinate 9,895 of PVKA01019698.1, forward strand.
GCAAGAAAATGGCACAAGTAGGCTTTTCCACTATGGTTCAGCTACCGCGGGAGTCCTGCTGGGCGAAACCTGGGGACTTCACGGCGTTAATGGACTCTGATAGAGGATGAAGCTACTAATACCTTACCTAATCTCTGTTAGAGAAGGTCAAGGAGATTTTATGTGGGAAAATTATTAGTATATGTTGAAGTTCCAGAAAAAAATGGGCAGTTAACTACACATTCATAAATAAATTCTGAATATTCAGGTTTAATGGAGGGTTCTAAGTTAATCACTAGATTAAAATAAATTCTGAATTTAAAGAAGAGATTTTATTAAATGCTTCTGAAAATATTTAGAACTAAAGCATGAAATTCTCTTACATGCACTGAAACCTATTTTGTCAAAATAGTCTACATATATAATTCATGAAATGATCAATTTTATTAAGTTTTCTTCACAAAGTCTAACAAATTAGCAAAAGTTGAGTCATGCTAGACAAAAAAACTAAAAATGGAGAAAAATAAACTGTGGAATCTGCAGGAGAAACGTACTGTAAATAAATTGTTGATATAAATTCAATACAGTAAAAGCTTTAGGTTGAGCAGTTTGGAAGAAAAAAGGTCAATAAAAATTGAATATAGCCTGATCTGAATCAATTCTCATTTTAAATATTTTCTGTCCCTTAGAAAATCAAATTTTAGAAACAGATATGTGGTTTTAATACATTATAAACATAAACAAATAGTATATAAAAATAAACTACTCCTAAAAGCTTATTGATTTAAAAAATCCAGTGTTCCTATTGGGTTAATGTGCTTCATTTTCATTTTAAGTTTCTGACATTTCCTTTAGGAAGAGAATGGATGCAATTCTCAGGATGCTGACAGAATGTCCTAGTTTATTTCTTTCTGAAATCCAAAATTTTATACTCAGAAAAGTCAGCACTTTCAGGACACTATCACCAAATTCAAGTGTTAAAAATACATTTTTGCGAACACATGAAATCCTCAACACAGGATGGAGAGTGGAAATGGATTCTCAGGGAAACAAGCTTTTCCTGGTACATGTTCTCCAAATCACAGCTGCCCAAGATGTGCCTGTGCAAGAGCAGGTCACCTGAGAGCGCGACGTGGACCTGGGCAGTCTGAAACCAAGTTACTCAAAAGCTACTGGCTCCTGGTGTTTCCACAGCTTTTCTTCCTTTTTTTTTTTTTTTTTTAAGCAGAAAAATGTATATGGAATGGATCTGTACAATCTGTTTAGTGAAACTTTAAAAATTTTGCTTAAAAACACTGACATAGGGCCAGGGAGATGGCTCAGTGGAATAAGCACTTCCCTGGCAAGCACAAAGGCTTGAGTTCAACCCCAACTTCCATACAAAAAAAAAAACAAAAAACAAAAAAAAACACTGAAATAAAAGGTTTTGAATTTTACTGTGCATAACACATTCCAGAAAATGCCTTAAACTTATGTTGATACCAGAAAACAAAATACCTCTCATATTTTTTTTCAATCTGCATAAGTATATGAAAAAAGAACAGGTAAATACAATTAGGTAGACAGGAATGGAGGAGAGGAGGTCACTTGCTAGATACAGATATAGATGTAGATATACAGATATAGATGTAGATACAGATACAGATATAGATATAGATTTATCTCTATATATAATATCACATGATGTATAATATGTCATGGGAGGGACAGAGAAGGAGAGAGAAGTCCTTCATTTTAATATTTTAAAGTATGGTGGATACACTAGAGTGAAATAATAGCTGTGACCTTTGAACTGCCTTGAACAATGACAGATTGATGATTGCTATGGGCAAATTTTAGAGAACCAGTGTGAACTTATTGTTTACGAAGTTTCAAAAGAAATTTTACTGCTTGGGTGTTTCTTTAGGAGTTGAATAAGATGAAATGGCAGAGAAGAAAGAAGATTTGAGAAGGATAAGAAAATATTGATTAGATTGGAAAGACTGATAAAATCAAGATTAGCAGGGGAAAGAAAGTGTTCAGAAATATGGAATTTTAAAGTTTCAGTACCTTTCTTGAATACAATTTTAGTGCATTTTTGTACAGATTGAGAGCTCAAATTTCAAAGTACTACTTATGGGCATGCAGTTTTCCTTGAGTTGTTTGTTAAATGGTCTGTCTTTTCTCCAATTTATGACACCTTTGTCAGGAAACAGATGACTATATTTGTATGTGTTTGTTTCCTTTTCTTCTACTCTATTTATTTGTTCTAGATGTCTTTATTACTGCCAAGGCCATGCTGTTTTGTTTAAAAAGGTTTTGTAGTATAATTTCAAATTCAATAATATGAGGCTCCCATGCTTTGGCTATTCTGAGGAATTTATATATCTATATTGACATTTGAATCCATATTCACAGGAAGCCTTCCTCACTATGACTCCTACAGCACAGAAAATAATAGCAAGATTTAAGAAGGAAGACATCAAATGATTTCATATATAGAGATTTAAAACTTAAAAATTCATATATTTTAGAAACAACTAAGAGTGTTAAGAGACAGCCTATAGAATGTAAGAAGATCTTGCCATCATCTTTTCTGACAAGAGAATTAATAACTAAAATTAAAAAGAAAGTAATCCATAAAAGTATCATGATGGGGGCCAGCAAGATGGGGCCAGCAAGATAGCTCAGCAGACTAAAGCGCCTGCTTTGGCAAGCATCAGGACCACACTTCAATCGCGAGCACCACATGCCATGCCAGCCCCTGGGGAGAACTAAGCCAGCTACTGAGACTGGACGTGCTGGCTCATCCCTGTGATCTCAGTGCTGCAGAGGCTGAAAACAGGAGGATCACTGTGAGTTTGATTTGTGTAGTGAAACCCTGTAACAACTAAATACATTTTAAAATCAACATAGGGCTGAAGAGATGGCTCAGTAGAATAAGCACTTCCCTGGCAAGCACAAAGGTCTGAGTTCAAGCCCCAGTTCTGCCTCCCCCGCAAAAAAAAATAAAATCATCATCATCATCATCATCATCATGATGAAGTCCCATCAATAAAACAAGGCAATTGTGGAAGGCACACTTCTGAAAAGAAGTACAACTGTACAAGATGTAAATGGTAAGGCATTTCTTTAGCCATTACATAACTACAAATCAAAGCCACATTGCAATGTCTTCTCAGAATCATTATGATTGAGAGTATGTAAATTAATAAATGCTGGAAGAACTCAGGGGAAAGTAAAGCCCTTGGCACTGTTGGTAGGGATGCAAATCAGTACAGTCAATATGGACATCACAATGGAGTTTATTCAAAACCTGAAGCTACCATTCAGTCCAGCTTCCCCACTCTGGTGCGTATCCAAAGGAATGAGTCAGAAGAACAGTACAGGTCCCCTTCTTACAGTGCATCCCACAAGAGCCAATCTAGAGGACCAGTCTACATGCTGACTAACAGATGATAAAGTGTACATCAGCCATCAGGAAGAGGATGTTATTTCCAGGTAAGTGGTTGAGACTGGGGTTCACTACGTTAAGTGAAATAAGCCAGGCAGAAAGATAATTAGCAGATATTCCCTATAATATGGATTCTATAAAGAAATAGAATAAAAACAGAATAAAGTTTATCATGAAACAAGAGGGAAAAATATATGAGAAAGACAAGGAGGAGCATATAAGTGAGTACAATAGAATGCATCATATGATCAAAGAAAAAGCATTAAAAGCCAACATTTTTACAAAAGTAACAGATGCTAAAATATATGAAAATGGATGAAAATAAACAGTATTATAAAAATACAAAAATTTATGTTTTAAAAGGAAATAAATTAGAAATTTGAAGGGACCAAAGTGAAGAGTTACAGCCTAAAAACAAACAGGACTGTAAATCACTTAAGTCATAAACAATAATGATTTGCAAGAATCAGACTAATACAGTTTTTTGTAGAAATGCCAGTAATTCAATTTATAGTTAAGTAAAGATATGCTAGAGAGTATTATGAAAAGGTCTGTCTTTTGTCTCAAAGTATGGAACTGAACAAATTTCATGAATACACACATGTACCTACATATATATATGTATACTTACATATGTTGACCTACCTGTTTGTGAGTATGTGAAAAACTATTTAAGTATAAAATAAAATTATTCACTTAGGGATCTATCAGTTATATTTGTTTAACGGAAAGGGAACTGGAGGCTCTCAGCCTAGCCCTTTGCTTTCTACAATCACCACCTACCATCTAAGAAACTAACAGAATAAAATAAATGGGAGAGGCAAAACATGAAAAAGAAAATGCGCTGGCTTGTGCATGGCTGTATGTTTGCATATCAGCACTGCCTCTGTTGATCAAGCCAGGACCTTGGAGCCAGATCAGATGAGGGAGAGCCAGCTGGCGTTCCCAAAGAGGAATAAATAGAAGGAACCTTGATCCATTCATGCACTTTTTAAAAAAAAATTATCATTATGAGGAGTGCAATATTTTATGAATATACTCACTAAAGAATTTGGAACTTGGTGAATCATATGTTCTATGATTTCTAGGGAAATCGCTATGGTGTAGCACTAGAGTGTTCCTCAAGTACCTCCAGGATTCAGACTTGGGGCTTGTGGAAGGCAATCATGGGCCGCAAGACCCATTTGTGGGTCGATCTGCTAACAAATTCAGTAGGCAAGTATGTACTTCCTGAGAACATGGGCCCTGTTCAGAAAGAAGGCTCTCTGGGGACGTGACCCGGAAGCCTTTGTCTCCCTCTCCTCTCTCTCCTATCTCCGCTTCAGGGCCTCCGCAGCATGAGCAACTTCCCAGAAGTCACTGCAAGGCTATGGTTGATTCCTTAAGCTGCGAGCTCATGAGCTGAAAGCCTGAGCTCAATAAACCTCTTCTACTTTGCACTGTGGGTGCTGTGCATTTTGTCAGAGGCAAGAAAGGGGCTAAAACAGTCACTTAGGAATAACTCTGTATTACTTCAGGTGTGTTCTCCATCACGTGTAGTTTTGGCTGACTGACGTGAGGAAAGGTGTTACATTAGCAGAGTATGTTATTGACTTTTTAAAACCAGTTTTGTGTTTCCCATATCAACGGGATAGTTTAAAGATTAAATTAAAAATGTAGTCAGCCACCTATTCTTAGTGATTTGCCTTGCCGTATTCTTTAGCTACTTTATGGATTAGAAATTTCCTTGTCATTTGCCTGTGACAATCCTCATAAATGCTATGATGAGAAAAAGCCATTGAGGCTAAAAGGATGAATAACTTTTTCCTTACTTAACATTTGAGAAGATTAAGGAATAACCCTGCCACTTATCTAAGAAGTACTTAAATCAGTAAAACTGAACAGATTTCCGTATTCTTATTGTAATCCCACTTTCATTTAACATGTCAGGCTATATCTTTATACTCTCTAACTAATAAAATGTTCTACCAATTTACTTTTTACAAAATACTGATTAAATGTTGAGTAAATATTTTTAGGCTGAAAAATCAAAATGAAGAATGGTTATGAATTTCTTTTGCTTTATATTTTAGTTTATTTTTGCATAGTTACATAAATGAATAAAATATTTAAAGAAGCTGTGCAAAATTATTTAGGAGTATTAAACTACATTTGTGTAAACAAATCAGAGAAGTCCAATTAAGCTCATAAAATGCAATACCATGTAGTGACTGAGGACGAATAGTTTCACATGATGTAAGGTAAATTATATTCTTTCAGTGGAGAAATGAAAGTCTTGTCATTAAGAAAAGTAACAGCCTTCTGATTTGATATAATGGCTTGTTCATTAACTTCATTAATTTCATTGCTGTTTAACAATATAACAGTATCAGGCTAGTGATAAATGTATTACATACTCAGTGATATTCTACGTTGATTCTCATAATATTCATATGCGTAATATTCATGTGATCTACTGTTTAATAAGGTAAAGAAGGTAACACTCCTAATTATAATGTTCCCCAATGCTACTGTAAGATAGCATTTTGACCTGGTGATTTGAAACTGCATAAGGACATTATCTTTCATTTATGTCGGTCAGAAGTCACAGTGCCAGCAGGGCTACAGTGTGTTTTGGAATCTCTAGGTGACTTCCTTGCCTTTTTCAGGATCAAGAGTGAACCAGAAGACATATTAATATGATAAGCTGTAAAAGGCTCAAGTCAACAACTTCTGAAATTGCCAGTCTTGCAGATAACCCAGTACTATTATGTACTACTGGACAATATTAGATTACTTTGCTGAATTTATGCACCTACAATATATGAATGTCAGTGGAATACACATCTCTAACAAAAGTAAACAAAAAAGTGAATATAAATGCAGGGCCATTTTGTTATATATCTATATCAATATGTCTGTATATAAAAATAATTAGCATAGATATACAGCTACTTTTTCTTAGTTCAATGAGAAGAAAGCCTTGTACTAACAGCGTTTGGACAGGGTATCATGTCTGCATCTTGTACTATGAATAACTTCTATAAAGACAACAATATGCAATGCATTAATTATTGTAACTGTCATACTAACCTGTTTTGAAACAGTCTCATTGCTATTTCTTTCTCAATAAAATTAACAAAAAAACATAGAGTCAACCAGAAGCAGTCTTTTCTTACTGTCTTCTCTGTATTCTAAGCCAGCACCAGAAAATTGAGTTGTTCTCTGACGGTCGCTCCATCATCTGTTTACCTCTCTCTTTCATATTTAAGACAACTGATCCCATTCCTAATCAAGTCTTCCCCTATGTCAGGTCCCTCATTAGCAACCTTAATCCTGTTGCATGTAATGTGACGTATCACAGACTCCAGGGGCCAGATGTGCGATGGGGGCCAATTCTCTGCCTACCACAGAGCCTTCAAGTTGCAGGTAGCATTCATTAATGTGGTATGGAGTTTTTCTCTGAGGACTAAGTTTCAGAAGTCACATATCTTCATTTATCTAAGAAGTAAGCATTTTGAGTGAGTCTGGGCATGACATAATTAACAATGGTCCTTATTAATCAGTATGAGCAAGAAAGTTTGGGAATGAAAGCCTTGCTAGAATGGATGGTCTTAATACTTTTGGTAGTACTGATGGTGACAGGCGTGTGTCATCGAAATGGAGTCATAGAAATGTTGCAAATATTCTAATTGTTTTGAGATCAGCATTAAAATAATATTTCAATGTATGTCATATATGTATATAAGTACCAGTTTTCCAACTTAAAGCATTTCATCCCTGCAATTCAAAATATGGATGAACACTTCATTTCTTAATGATTTGTTGTGCCCTTGAAAATTTAAGTATAGATCACTATTAGGATGGCAAATACAAGTCCTTACTCATTAAGGGAAGAAATTTTCTACATCTGGTCTGGTCTTCCTTTTTTATAATTTTTGTATAGTATTTTTGCATTGATAGAAAATAAGATGTTCAAAGATAGTTACTAAATGAAGAATATATTATGTTGCAAACTACCAATATATTTGGCATAAGTGTATATATTTTGGACAACAAAAGTATAATAAATGAAATCTGTAAATGACTAAATGAATATTTTTTTAGCTATATTCATTTTTATGAAATTAGGAGTCTTTCTAATATCAGACTCACTTTGAATCCAAAACAACATCATAGATGCTTAAATTAAGGAACTTCAAGGGACACCATGGCTCAGGAACTTAATTTTTAATTCTTACAAAACAAACTGGTCACTAACTGAGTTAGCTGGCCACTAACTAGCAGAGTTAGCTGGTCACTAACTGAGTTAATTGGTCACTGAGGTAAAGTTCCTCTAAGGTCAATATTGAGCCTAACCACTGACTTTGCTTTGAATCTCATCCAATTCTGCTTGCAACTAAAATCATGAGAAGAATTAAATTCAGAAACTAAAATACCACACTATAACAAATAACATCCTTTAAATTGAGCATTATTTTTAAAGATTATTGCAAAAATTTTTTACTTAAAATAAAGTTCCTGTCACATTCATCTTTATTTTCTCTGTGCTGCTATCAGGCAGAGAAGACTGGGAAGTTTACTAAGAACAGAACTTTTTTGTCATTTTTCCAGGGTCCAAGGGCTTCTATCTGGTAAGGGCCTTGTTGCAGGAGGCACAGGGGGAAATCCGTGCATGCCAGAGGAGTAGAAGAAAGAACACTACTGCAAGCATATTATATAATGCAACTAATCCCATCACAATGACAGGTCCTGCGTGACAGAAAAGCTTGTATTTACGTTCCATCTGTCAAAACTGTGACATAGAGGATTCAGTTTCCAGTGCATTATCCTGAAAAAATAAAATAAATATATTGAAATCAAAAAATGAGGATGATGTGTTTATGTTCTTAGGTATTTATGAGTCTCCATTTCAAGAACATAGGATGTCTTTGACTATGATCCCAGAAATCTGTCTCCCCCCGCCCCGGAGTTTCCAGCTGCTTTCCTTACTGGAGGTGCCTCCTTTCCGTCTAGAAAGTCTTTCTCAGCTTCTGGTCATAATTTATCATGATCTCAGAGTCATTCATTCTAAGCACTGGAGCTGGAGGGGTTTGTCTTCCTTCTTTCCTTTCTTCCTTCCTTCTTCCCTCCCTCCCTCCCTTCCTCCCTCCCTTCTTTCTTCTCCCATTCCATTTCTTGCCCTTAGGTGATGACACAGGCAGTGACTCACATACAGCTCTCCCAGAACTTGCTCTTGTGTATTCAGCAGACGCCAGGGCATCTCTCTCTGTGGCTTCATAATATGAAATTCATAAAGCTGTTCATGCTACTGCCTCTTGGCCACATCTGCCAGAATTGTTCATCATTTTTTTTCTTTTCTTAAGAAATATAGATTATACATTTCATGTTTAAGACTCTTAATAAAAATAATTTGTCTTTTATCTTCATTTTCTCCCATGACTCCTACATCCCATGCAACACTGAATTTTGTATTTATCTCCAAAGCTTCACTTTGCAGATAAATACAGAATCCAACCTCTTGGGTCTCCACTGCTGCTACTCTGTTGTCAATCTCTGTTATCTCTTCATAGCAATCATGTGAGCTTTAACTGAGCTCCATGTGTTCGCCTTAGCTCTTCCACAGTCTAACTCCAACTCAGTGATAAGAGTATAGTATTGAAATATAAATCATGTTCTCCTAAAAAAATCCACTCCTCACACTAATCTGGAAAAATCAACATGCAATCCTGTTTCTGTTGCCTCTTTATACTATCTCTTATATTCTGCATCTCATTCTGTTTTATGTTGATGAAACAAAAATGGCACTATCTAGGTTATTTAAATAAAATAAAACAACAGAGATTTATTTCTTCTGTTTTGGAGGCTGGGAAGACCAAGCAATGTGCCAGTGTCCGAAGTGGTCTTGCTTCCTGTTTCCTCCCATGAAGGGAAATAGTATAGTAAGAGCTAGCAAGCCTGCTTTTGCCACTGTTTGTAAAGTATCCCTACTGCTTTCGGAAAGGACAGTCCTCATGGCCTCACCACTTCTTATTTTTCCCCAACATCCACCATCCTTTTACAAAGTTTTTAGCATGAGTTTTGAAGGTACATTCAGGCCATGGGACCTGTGGCATCTTCGTGCTCAAAAATTGGACCAATATAAGCACACCAGTGAATTTTGCACCTTTCAGTCCTCTTATAAAAAGAGGTTTTATTGTACCAAGGCATTTTTTCAAAATAACAACCATATCTGCACTTTCTTTGAGCCTTTATTCACAGTATTCTTAGTGAGGGCTTCCTAATTTTGGAAGCTAAGACACTAAAAGCAACAGCCCATTTTATATCCTCAAACTTTCATTCTCATCTCTCCTTTCTTTTCTCCATAAAAAGTATAATTTTGTACAAGTACTATAAAATATTAATAAAGGCTCTGTTTACCATCATTATTTTTGAATTGATTGAAACTTCAATAAATAAATAAATAATATATAGCTTAATATGTACTAAAGATGACTTAACATTTAATGGGGTTTTGCTTTTTCTAATTTGACAAATTCCTTAACATATATTCTCAATCATCAAAGACAATCTTTCTCAAGTTTTTGTGAACTGATCTCATAATATAAACAACAGTCTTTCTTTTACATTTAAATCAAATACAGCCAATCACTTATAAGTAGATTGTCAAAAACATAATAAAGTTGCATAAAATCAAACTATCTTTTTGTCTATACTGTCCATGCTCATTCAAATGTCATATGTTTCAGGTACAGATTGCTTTAAAACTATAAGGATGCAGAGAACTTAAAAAGTATATAAATGACACAGAGAATTTTGGTAAATATGTTCTAATCAGTTTGTCTACATTTTTGAGCCAGCCACTTTTTTCAAATCCTTGTATAAATCACAACATACATAAATGTATATGTCAATAATTCAATATGTACACATTTATTTTTCATTTCTATAGATGTATTAGTAGATTGATTCAAAATATCCAATTGGAATAAACTTCATTTAGAGATTTCTTCTCTTCTTTCAGTGTTCTGGATGAATTGGTAAGGATTTGTTTGCAGAGGTGTCTTATAAGAGATTCTGCTCTTTCTTTCTCTGGAATATATTGAAAATTGTTTTTTAAAACTGATAAATTGTTATTTTTTATATGCAAAAGGAATGAGTGCATTAGGAATCCTCTCACAATTTTCACAAGTAAGTTTGAGAAATTTGTATAGATTAAAATACAATAATGGATTATGTATGTCATAATTACTGCACTGATTCTATAGAGACATTTTCTTAAATATTGTTGATACCCAGTAAACTGAAAATAATTGCATCAAGGGAAATTTCCAGTCACCCCAACTTGTGTGTTGTTACATATGAGACATATGTAACTTTATTTCAAAGGGCTCTACATAATGATAAAAAAATACGTGTTGAATATCCTTGATTTCATCAAAATATATAATGAAATGGAAATTGCAGTGAATTCCTATTCGATGCCAGGATTTGCAAAATGTGAACTCTTCTTCCCAGCAATTTCACCTAGCATATTCTATGCAGTGCAAGGAAAATCCTAAATACAACATTTCAGGATTTGAAGAAACTTCTTTTCATAAGTGAAATGGGTTTTAGTCAAATCTTTCACCTGAATACTTACAAGGATCAAACTTCATTCATTTTATTCTCAGAATACTAAGAAGTTTTCTTAAGTGCTTTTACCTAGGAGTGTGAAAATCTACACACTAGAGCTTCCATCATCCATGGATATACCACCAGAGCAGGGTAGGGAACAAGGCATCAGACAGCCCTGTTTTAACTGGTTCTATATTTCCTGTAATATATTCAATACCTGAGAAATATCTTTTGAAAACACACACTCTATTAGTGAAAGCACTATAGAGTGTGGATAGAGAAAAAATATATTTAGTCTATGATGACTTTCCATTTATTCTTTATGAAGAATACTTTAATAGGCTATTTAATCTGTAAATACTAGTATATGTATGCAATCATGAGAATAAGCAGGGGCACCTACCAAACTAAAAATATATTGAATTAATGAAAAGAGTAATTTCTAAGAAAACATATGTCGCCAACATTGAGTGAAAGTCAAATGCCATTACTGAATTTAATGGCACACTAGAATCTTGTGCTAAATTTTTACTAGCTGGTGCAGGATTGTAATTACAGTGCTTGAGAGGCTGATGCACAGGACCAATGTCGTGAGTCTAGTTTGGATAACTTAGTGACAAAGGTCATGAACTCTTGACATAATCATATTGAAGATATTAATAATCATATTAATAGTATAAATCTTGTTCATACACTAGCATTAACATGTTAGTTTTAGCTAAATAATTGTTTAAATAAATATATACATGCATTTGCTTTGTATTTTTTTAATTTTTTATATTTATTGTTATAGGTAGATACCTATATTAATCTATAATCACTTATGATTATATACAGATATAGATAGGTAGATACCTATATTAATCTATAAGCATTTATGATTATATACAGAAATGGCAACAATGGTTACTGTTGAAGAGCAAGCCTTCATTGTTAAAAGTATGATTTATATTTCTAAGTTTTGTAATGAATTTTAAATATGGAAAATATTAAGGTAAAAATTACAACAGCACAGTTCTACACACAGATTTAAATTAAAATAATAATGTTGAAGATATTAATAGTCATGTTAATGGGATATATCTTGTTTATATACATAAAATCAATAATGTATTTCAGTTGGTGATGCTTTGAAGTATTTCCTGTGCAGTCTGGGTTTTACTCATAAACTTATTATCTACACTTACGTGTTCAAAATTTCTGCATACTTTCTCTTTCACTAGATTTTGTGTTTTTGTTTTAATATTTAGATCTTTGGTCCCTTTTGACGTTAGTGCCTGGTGAAAAATATGGATTTATTTTTAGTCTCTGGCATGTGGAGAGCCAGTTTGTCCAGCACCACTTATTAAAGAAGCTATCTTTCTTCTAATGAGTGAGTTTGGCCCTTGCATCAAAAATAAGGTGGTTGAATGTATTTTCAATTGTTTCTATACCTTCTAATGTGTTCCATTGCTCCTCAGGTCTTTTTTAATCTACAAAAGAAGTCATGAAAGGAGTGAAAAGAAAACTTATAGAGTAGGAAAAAAGAATAGTTAATTGCTCCTCAGACAAAAGACTTCTATCTAGAACATATAGACTTAATCAAAAAATCAAAAGTATCTGAAATAAAGACACTTCTCAGATAAAGAAATACAAATGGTAAATAAACATAGAAAAAGTGTTCAATATCTTTGGGCCTTTGAGATATTCGAAGTAAAATAAAACTGAGATTCCATCTCACTCCAGAAAAAAATGGCTATTATGAAGATGTCAGCCAATAACAAATGTTGTGAGAGTTGTGAGGAAAAAGGAACCCTTCTTCACAGCTAATTGGAGTGTAAACTGGTACAAGTACTGTGGAATCAGAGTGGAGAGTCTTCAAATTCCTGTCCTGGGAATTTTCCAAGAAGAATTAAAAACATCACCACACAGCAATGCATGTGCATTCATGGTTAAAGCAGCAGTTTGTAACAGCTAATTCTTGTCAACAACCCATATAACCATCAATCAAATAATGGATAAAAAATTAAAAAATGTAATAAAATGAAATACTAAGATATAAAGAAGGATACACTTGAGACTTTTGTAGGTAACTGGATTCAACTTGAGATCTAATCCTAAGTGAAATAAATCAAATTTAGATATGTAAACCTCATATTGTCTCCCTGATATGAGAAACCAAATGAGTAAATAAAGTAATAAATATACAACACGTAGTCTTTAATGGGAAGAAATTGTTCAAGCAAGAAAGTATTATGGTAAGTGCCAGGGGAGAGGACAATAGGGAAAAGAGAAAAAAAAATGCAGGTTTTAATTATTCTATTAGTGTCTCTTTGTTCATCAAAAGGAGGGCCTGCAAGATGGCTCAGCAGACCAAGCATCTGCTTAGCCAAGTGCAGGGACCAGGGTTCAATACCCAGTACCACATACTGTAGCAGCTCCAACCCTGGGTGTGCTGAGCTGGTTGACAAGACTGGGCATGGTGGTGCACCACTGTAATCCCCGTGCTGGGGAGGCTGAACACAGGAGGGTCACTACGAGTCCAGGCTGTGTAGTGAGACCCTGTACCAAACACACTTTTAAGAAAGGAATATTGTGTTAATATTGATTGTAGAAAATTTTATTTCCATATCTTTTACCCTAAGCAATTACTTTAAAGATAATAACATCGAATATATAAATTATTGCTATTCTCCACATAGTTTTATGAACTTGTTTAACTTTTTTCCATGAAAAACACAGGAAATTTAAATTCTCCTCATTTCTCATGAAACTACATTTTAGAAAATAATGTTATGCTTCCTGTAGAAGGTTTTTATCTACAGTGCAATAGTGGGAAGTTTAGTTTACTAAATCATTTATTATTAATGAAAGGCACTGAATCTATAGTGATTTACCAATATTAGCATTAATCCTTATAAACTATAACATGCTATATATTTGGTTTTTACAGTTTTTGCAATCACCTCTCATAAACTTGGATAATGGCTTACAGACAAGCCATGTGTGACAGTCACCCTTGGCAGTAGGTGAGCTGTCACACATCTGTCACTCAGCAGACTCATCACCTTTTGCTGTGTCACATTTCATCACTAGCGAGGGGCTGTGATTTGTGCTCCTCACTTTTCAATGATCCATATTTCTGATACGTAGTGTTTTATTCATCACCATCATTTTTTTATTGTGGTACCAGGCATTGAACTCAGAACCCTACACTTGCCAGGCAACCACTTATTCTAGGAACTATCTTACTGAGCTCCTAGATTTTTTTTTTTTTTTTGCATTATCAGGGATTGAGCTCAGGACCTTGCACTTGCCAGGCAAGTGCTTATTCTACTGAGCTATTGCCCTAGGCCATAATTTTAAGCAACATTTTCTTCTCTACAATTATCCTTCCTATTTCTTTTCTTCCAGAAATTCTGCCTTCGTGACTTCTTCCATCTCTCTCTTTTTATTATTTGTAATTTAGATTTCTCATATAAGAGACACTATATAGTATTTAAATTTCTTCTCTGCACTTATTTTACTTAAGATTATGGAATCAAGATCCTTTCATTTTCCTGAAAATTATATGTATTCATTCTTGTAGGTGGCTGAATCCATAGGCACCAAAATGAACTTCTCGTGCAGAACCTCATTAGCATAAACTATAAGGTCGAGAATCAACAAATGAAATTATGTCAAACTCAAAGCTTCTGCACAGCAAAAAAATAACAAACCTATAAAATGAGAAAAATATTTCTCCCTTTACTCTTCTTGTAGAGGACTAATACGTGGAATAGCTAAAGCACTTCAAAAATCAATCTTTAGTAACCACAAGAATCAACCAAAATGGAGAAATGAACAGAATAAACAGATTTCTGAAGGGTACACGTGGGCCGTATATATGTGAAAAAGAATGGCAGCCTCTTTCACCACTAGAGAAATTAAACTCCAAATAACTCTGACTTTTTTTCTTATGTCTTAATTATTGTCACCAAGAACAAACACACAAGGGCTGGAGAGATGGCTCAGTGGACTAAGTACCTTCTTTGGCAGGGTCAGAGACAGGGGTTTGATCCCCGACACCTCGTGCCTCACTGGCCCCACCCCCGGGTGCAGTGAGCTGGCCAGCGAGACAGGGCCTGGTGTGGTACACCTGTAGTCCCAGCACTGGGGAGGCTGAAAACACAAGGATCCTTAAGAGTCCAAGCTGTGTAGTGAGAATCTGTTATCAAATATATTAAAAGAGAGAAAGAGAGAGAGAACACATACACATACACAAAACACTGGCAAATTTGTGATGTAAAAGGAACCCTTCTATAGTCTTGATGTGAATGGAAAACAAGTACAACTATCAATGAAATAGTAGTTATTTCTCAAAACTAAATACAGATATCCCATTGGCCCAGATATGCCTGTTCAAGGACATTTCCCAAATAGTAAAGATATGCAGTTATTGTGATAAATGCACACCCATGTTTGTAGCAGCACAATTCACAATAGAAGAACTTTGGAAACAATTTACATGTCCATCAGTGAATGGATTGAGTATAAAAATATGGGACAGAGTTGTGCTTTAAAAACCTCATGTTTTGCACTGGTAAGATAGCTCAGCAGTCTAAAACTCCTGCTTAGGCAAGCTTAGACTGGCTGAATCCCCAGCCCCTCATGTTGCACCAGCTCCACCCTCAAGGGGGGCTGCACAAGCCAAAACAAACAAACAACAACAACAAAAATCTTGTGTTTTACTTCTAGCAATGTTAAACACTAAGAATTACACAAAACATAAAGTATTACTGGAGTGCAGTTTCTCTTCCACCAACCTACATGTATACACACACACTCAAAATAATTGAAATTATTTCAGGTTGTCTGGTGCTGTTATTTATTTATCAGTTGCATTACAAGCTTATTTTATCCAATAAATTTAAATGACATTTGTCCTCAGTGTAAGATCCACCCTGTTCTTTTAACAATATTCATTTCCTTTGGGCCCTTATTTGTTAACCAATGACAGTATTATCCTTATCTCTCAGTTTATGGGAAACAATGATATTCCATAGTATTAGTTTAGTCCAGTACATATCTACAACTTGAAATCCATTTGTTATCAAATCAAGAAGAGTCTATGTATGAATATGGAAGTTCTCCACCACTGTGTATGACCCTAAAATGCACATGTGTTTGCTTCAAGTAATGGTTCTCAGTACATAAAGAGTATAATTTCCCTATGACATAGAGAACCATGGATGGACATAGTTTGGTTCACACAACTTGGGAATACTGCCACTAGCATCTAATATGTGAAAAACATGTATGCTGGTAATGAGATTACAATGGGCAGTATAGTTAGTTCCCCAAACCCCAGGTTATCACATAGCCCTAAATATCAACATCCATACAGTGAAAAAACTATTCTGGACTACAGTTCTGTAGACATGTTTAATGAAACTGCCATGAAAATAGGCAATCAAGAAAATTTAAAAGCTGGAAGTACTGTTCTCTATTTGAAGCTTACATACTCTCTGTCTTCAGTATATCTTCTCTTCCCTAGAATCTCCTGTAACAGATACATGGATTCAAGACAAGTAGGTTTTCCTTGATCCATAAGTTTAATGGATTTCATCATAGATGTATTGGAGGACACACACACACACACACACACACACACACACACACATGCTTAGACCCTGCATGACATTTAAGCCAGCATGTACACATTTGGAATACTTCTATCTCTTAGTCATCAGTAAGCCAAGAATAAAACAGGTGGGACACACAAATTTGTGAAAATGTGGTTTGTATTCATCAGATCACAAAGCAAAATAACACTATTTATATTTTCTAGTGGAAACAAAGTCCTTTAAGTTTACCACTTGCAGCAACTTTTATCTAAAATATTTATAAATAAAAGAGATTCATACAATCTTAATCACCATATCTACTTGAAATGGGTCATTTGAAGGAATACTAATTTCCAATGTGTGTAAGTATAGATTTATCCAAACGGGTAGCTGCTATAACGCATGCTTTTAAATTTACCACACTTAATTTTAGGAAACACACACTAGGTACAGTTACAGCTAGAATTTTCTGTCACTTAACTGTTATGTGCTCTTTGCTATTGCGTTATATTCTGTTGGATGCATTGCTGTTTCATCTAAGAGTATGTTGTCATTTTCTACATCTCCTTGCTGTCAGATAGGCAATCAATGTTCACCATTAATAACGTTTTTTTTTCTTTTGCTTCAGAAAGCTAACTGTGAAAAAATATCATGAAATAATATACAAGAGACCCTATTAAGTGGATGATTCATGCCATGAATAATTGGGATGGCCTACACTAATTCGATTTATTATCAGTAAATCTGGAATTAAAAACACAACAGGAAAAAAATATATAACAGGAAGCTTAAAGGAAACTGCAATGTTGATTGCTGCTTGGACCAGCACATCACAGAGCTAATTCCCTCCTAGTACTCCTGCGTTCCTCTTTCTGCTTCCCACAAGATCTAGTCTGGACTTCCAACTCTTGATTTAGAATTAAATATGTTCTCTGATAAGACAAGAATACCAAACTCGAGGAGGACACTGACTGCAGAAGGAAAGCTCCCTGCCTTGAAAAATCTGTGGGTGATCTCAGAAAACACAGGCAGAGCTGGTAGTTAGTTGTGGGCTTTTGGCTGCATCACAAATGCCTTCTCTGATCTGTCTCTCTGCTCAAAGCTGTGGTGCCGTCACCTGCGCAAACCAAAGAGCCCACTGATTTCAGCTAAGGTTTTCATTTTATTCTAGATTTCCCGTGGAGAAGAGGCAGACTGTACTTATTCTTGACGAAATAGAAAGCTCATTGAAAATGACAGTAAATGAGGAAATATTTTCATAACCTAACTAATAAAATTGTATTCTTCACCTGTTACATAGAAAAGGTTTGCCTAGCTCCACATCCCGTGCCCGTGTACACACACACACACACACACACACACACACTGATATGAATTAAGGCAGAATTTTATCTCGGTTTGAAGATGTGAAAATTAAGAAAAAGTAATAATCATTTGCACACTCAAAAAGAAAAATCACCCCCCAGAAGTTAAGAAAAAGCAACGACTGCAAGTTGACAAGCACAAGGACATATACTAAATAAAGTGTGGCAGTGATCGCAGGACCCTACTAATTCTTTCCCATGCATCATTTGTAATGCCCTTCAAATAAAGTAAAAGTTTCATTTTCAGCTTTAATAAGCTTTTATGTAAGCGAGTAAGAGATTCGTGGAAAGAAAGGGGAAAAAACAATAAAAGGAGGAAAAGAAAAAATAAGCTTGCTCTACTGCAGTCCAGCGCTCCGATAGCACGGAATCTTAGAGGATACTGGAAAGGCAATTATGAAAAGCACTACAGAAAATCCGATTGCAGCGTCTCTGACTGCTTCTGGCGCTGCTCTCTGCTCACTTCTACAGACCCACTACATGACAGTTGATACCGATGCCATCCGGATCCCAACGCTCCTTGCGGAGTAACCTTCCAACTTCTTCAGGGGCAGGGACACCACGGCTCACGACAGTCAGCACAGAGACCTGGCCGGTTCCGGGCTCCCCCGGGCCGGGCTGCACGGCAGCATTCCTGCGCAAGCAAATCCTAACCGCAACTTTCCCTTCGCGCTGGATCCAGGGCAGCACATCGGGAGGAAAATCCCCCCAAATACGCTTTAGACTCAGAACTAGGTAAGCATGCACTGCAACAGAAAACACGAATGGCACGACCGAGGAGAGCGGCGCGGGTGGAAGCCTTACCTCGGCTGACCGGCCCTAACGGGCGGAGAGGAACTTCACGCCCGAGCAGCCGAGAGGGGCTTCCCGGAGCCGGCTCGGCGGCGCGGTCCTCGCAGCCCGGCTGGGCGCGCGCCCCTCCGGCGGCTCCAGCCCGGCTCTGCGGCTCCCGAGCGCGCCTCTGATTGGCTGGCAGCGCCTGTCTGGTGCTGCTCGGCGCTGCTCTCCCCTTCGCTCTTCCTGCCGCCTTCCCTCCAGCCTCGGCCTCCCCCACCCCATCGTGCCGGCACTTTAGGGGCTGCACGAATGCTACAGCACCTGAACGGACACCCCATCGGCAAGGTCATGTGAAAATCAAGGCAGTGAATGAAAAAATCACTGAAACAATCAGATCGACATCCCTTCCAACACCACCCCCGCCCCCAGAGAAAAATCCCTGAGGTCTTGAAAAATGACAACAGCCAGGACTCCGTGACAGTTGAGACCATCCTTTCTCCACGGGGGAGGGGCAAGCGGGGTGTAGGGAAAGCGGGTTTCTTGATCAGATGGAGTGGGAGTAGACGGCAGGAGGAACTAGCAGAGGCGGCAGGGCAGGCTCTGGTGTGGAAAGCTGGTAATAAATTCTCATATTTCCGTGCAAAGTCGTCACAGCCTGCTGAGCATTCAGCTGCCGGCTCATTCATCTGTGATCCACAGTCTAGGGGTAGCGGAGCTCCGGCTGGAGCGATGCCATAATGCCTTAGCCCCGCAAACCCAAGGCCAGGCGGACCTTGCTCCAGCGGTCAGCCCTGGTGCAGTTAAATAGAAACTGCAGTGCTTTGCCGAGCCCCTTCACTTGTGCCAGGAAAACTAACACACCCGTGAACTTCTCACCTCTTATGACTACAGAATAAATTAAAGCGATTTGGAATGTACGTAGATTTGACACCAGGAATTTCAGGTCTGATTGGCTGTGTTCAAAATTGGTGGGAACAGTCAAACGACTTCAGTACTTTCTCTCGGCAGGAACTCACCCCACACGGGCTCATTAGGAACCTGCAGCATTCTCAAGGAAAACAAAGTAGGGACTCAGAGCAGGAATTTATATAAATGGAATGGCTATTCCAGGGGCCCTTTGATAGAATTAGTAAAGAGCATAAAAGTTCTCAATCATTGCAAACATTAAGCTTTTTTTGTGTGTGTTTAGTTGATAAGACTACAGATTTTTAGGCTCAGAGGGGTAGGTGAAGAAAATAAGAGATCCAAGAAAGGTGGAATGACGGGGGGGGAGGAGGGGTAGTGAGATAGATCTTTGAAGGGAGTAGTCATGGACTCAGAGGCTGGCTGCAACTTCCTCCTGTTTCCAAATACGTCTCTGCTTTTAAATTATCCTCCTAGGGCTTCTCTTTGAAATTTAAAAGGTAATTCTCACTTGGTAGTGTCCCTGAGGATTCAGTGAAAATCTGTACAGTTATTTGGAATACACGGTAAACTTTTACAAAGGTTATTTCACTTGTAATGAACACCTTAATTTTTTTTCTAATCCCTGTTCCGCCAAAGGTCATTGAGTTTGAAAAAGTAAGTAATATTTCAAACAAGTTGAAGTGACCTAGGCAGGAGTGTTTTGAATCAATTGCAGTTGCATTTAATCCTCTTTGTTCCATCTGAGTGACATGAAGTGCTCAGAGATTGATTTTGGTTTGGGAATTTGGTACAATTAAATAAAACAGCAGAAACAATGACACATGAATTGGATTATTTCTAATTGTGGAATTACACATCCAAGTGCTTATTTGTTCTTAAGAAAGATGCTATGATGCCACAAGAATTTGGAAACGCCCAAAATTCAAACTCTTTGAGAAAAGTAGGACACAAACAATGGAATCAGAAAAAAGAGTCTTTCATACATGTTATTATTATTATTTTTTTTATATTCTTTTCCATGCAGCTTCTCATTCAGGAGAGGAATTTTGTTTGCATAGTGTCTAGACACAAATTCTCATTCATTTTTATGGAAGGAGATACTGAAAAAAATATACTTTAAACCTTACTGTCTTGGGAACATAAAGATAGGAGTAGTTCTTAAAACAAATGGGGAAATAGAAAGGAGCTTTTGGCCTGCTAGAAGTCATGTAGTTTAATTTAAAATTTTCACATTATGGCATTCTCTAGAGAAGTCTAACTCTGTTTACTTGACTGTCTCTCACCGAATGAAATAAAATGTTTGCTTGCCAGCTTGCTACTGAGCCTTTGCTTAGACTCTAGCAGGAAGTATCCTAGGGACACACTTGACAATACAACACGTTTTTGCCAGGCCTCCTTGGTGGTTTTCCTCAGATAAGACCATAATAAGGGCATCCAGTAGACAGTCATAATGGAAGTCAACAGGCCCCTGCCCCTGAGTGGGAAGGCCTACAGAGAGAATTGTCAAAATGGCCAGACAGTGCAATTCATTTCCAGAAGAATCCATTCACCCAGAGTGGACTGGTATCAGTGAGACAGTACTCAGATGAAGGGTTCTAGATTCTCCACAAATCCAATGATGAAACATACATTGGATTTAAGTGGCTTTCAGACATTTCATCCTGAATGGGTGCCAACTTCCCTCAGCCATAGAAAAGCGAACCTGTCAGCCACTTAGCACTTCTGTTGTATTTTCAGTTTCAAAAGAAGAAAGCAAGTGAACCAACATGGAACGTGCTGCCTGGGAAAACCAGGTGGTAGGCAGGTGCTTATTTTCTCTTTATGTCAAAGATTAGTTCAAAAAAGTGGACAATGTATCAGTCAACAGAATTTATTGTAGAGTTAATCTCTAAAGCTGAAAGCATGGACATTTTGATACTGTGTTCCCTTTTACCTTACCTTGGGAGAGTTATAAGAATCATTTTAACTGGTGACAGAGAAGCATCCAACACACGATTGATGCTGGTCAGAATACAGAGGCTGGAGAGATAAAATTGTAGTGCTATGCTGTGATCATTTTCTGAGACCCAGAAAATTGTCTCTTTAGATGTCATCTCATGCTCAATTTTACCATGGAAATTTAGAAAGCTATATAATATTTTCAAACATAAATGAAGGAGGAAGGGAAATGTAAGGATGCCCCTGTTATAATTCAGCCTTTACAACAGAGAATTGCACAAATATGGTGCATTGGTTCATTTTCCCAATTAAAGAGATATACATTTAGCATATAAATATTGTGTAGAAAGTATAAAAAGTGATATTTTGCTGTATTGTGAAAAGTGAGGCCTCATTTCTACTAATAAGCATTTCCATTATCTCTAAATAGTTACCATTTTGTTTACAATGATAAATATTAAAATAATTTGTTTATTAAGATATATTTGTGATTAATTCCAAAGGCAATGTGTCCTAATAATATCCTTTAAAAAGTTTTCTCCTATGCTTACAAAATATCAATGTTCAATGATCTTACTGGATCTAGCAGTATGCACTTGATACATGATAAAGCAAAATGCAAACAGCTTTTTCCTTACATATATTTTATTCTTATAAAATAAATATATGATTATTTCTATAAATACTAGAATGAGTACACTTATTTCCAGTAAAAATGAAAAGATATTAAACTATGAAACCTACATTTATTTATTTATTTATGGTACTGGGGATTGAACTCAGGGCCTTGTGCTTGCCAGGCCAGCACTTAGTCTACTGAGATATCTCCCTTGCCCTGAAACCTATATTTTTATGGTTAAAAATTCTGGACAAAAGTGCACTCTAAATTATTTGTTGAAAGCTAAAATGCTGTTCATAAACTGACAACTTTCTCCTGAAAAAGGACTAAATGAGGGCAAGTGCCTTCTGAACATAAGTAAATATGAATTCTACAAGTCAGAAATCATTGAAATAATTGTGGAAATTGACAGTATTGTAAGGAGCATTCTTAAAGATACATGAGAATCTCTAAGAGGACAAGCAATGCCCCCACATGTGTGTGCACTACTAAGATCTGTACGCCTCTTGCTCTGCATGCAAGACATGCCAAATGAGAGCAGAGGGACAGAATGGCATGGATATGTATACCTCATCAAGTTAGCTGTCATGATTTTGTAATAAAATATTTGAAGAATTTAAGTGCAATAATTTCCGAAGGTAACAGTTTGGATGAGCATCCACTGTGTGTTGATAAACACTGAGGTCCTTTCCCACATTTTGCACTTTTAGAGCTCTAAGGAGTACTCTACTTTGATCATAGCCTTTATCATTAGCATGAACACCAAAGTACCTCAATAAAATTTTTTCCCTGAACCAATGTACTTTGATGTAGAACTCTTGCTCTTTAGTGGATTTTGAATGTTTTGAACAATATCTCAACACACCAAGGCAGAAAGTCAACACTTTGATTCTCCTGTATGTGTGTATCAATGCCACATTGTAGAGTCAAGCCTTAGAATCATAACTTGTGAGTAAGACTGAGAGGTTTGTACAGAGAATAATTTCAGCAAAAATCCATTCTGTAATATTGTCATCGAAAGCATAATTGTAAAATGACAACTTTATAAAATAAAATCTTCAAAATGAAGATGCTGATGGTGTTGCATTGAAAATATTAAGAACTTACTTTGAATAAGGTAGTTCAGTCAAATTTTAGTGAACACACATCAGTTTACATTATGTTTAAAGGTGCACCTTGCTGATTTCCTTTCAGTGACAAAGTTATCGCTATCGTTACTTCTCCCCTTTCTTCACTCTTAGAGGGGTGGCTTTCTTTCCTTAGTATCCCTATGACCATACCTGCTCATTTATCTTTTAAGGGACAGAACAAAGGACATCCCATCTGAAGAAAGCATTTTTCTTAAAGCAGTTTGACTGGTGCTCACCTTGAGGTCTTAGCCCCCTTTTAGCAGCCTGTAAATGTGCCATGTTAGCAAATGATTTTTTAGTTAGAATAGTCATGGCATAATAGGAGAACAGTATCAAGAATCAAACACATAGGACAAATTACATAGTAATGCGTGGCTAATCTTCTTCCTAGGAGAGTGTCCATAATGCAAATACATAATAGGCCACTCAGTATTCTCCAGTGGAGCATGAGTAACTGGAGATGTATTTTATAGAGATATAGTTACTTGGACAGATTTATGAAAGCATGGCTGGCATATTGATGTGGTCTAAGCCCCATGTTGGCACCAGGAAGTTAAATCCAAACCAATCCCTGAAAACCAGAGGAACTCAACTCTAGTACAAAAGAAAGCTTCAATTCAAGGGCACTACTCTGTGAGGGTGAGAGAAAAGCCATGGACCTTGTTCTACTAAATCTTCATAGGACTGAAAATACTGACCAATATTGATGAGGGGAGTTTAACCTCCCCAGTCTACAAATTGTTAACATCTTTCCCAAAAGCCCTCACAATTCCACCAAGAAATAATGTGTAACCTGCTGTCTAGACATCTAGCTGCCTGCGAAAATAAATGATCACATCTATATCTTAGGCTTCTTAGGAGAATTAAATATGTAGAAATTGATTAGAAATTGTGTTATTCACTTTGTCATTAGAATGAAACACTGGATGCTTGCAATTTAAAGAAGGAGAGGTTTGTTTTATCTCCTAGTTACAGTCCATGGCCTGAATCGCCAGGACAGAACTGAATGGTGGAAGGACGTGGGCAGAAGAGAGCTTCTCTCTTCTAGGCAGGCAGGAATCAGAAAGAGAAGGGAAGAACCAGGTAAAGAAATCTGTCCCTTAGGGCCACACCCAGTGACCCGCCTCCAGCCACAGCCCACCTGCTTACAACATTCCAGACAGCTGACCTCACCGCATGGCGAATCCACCCAGTGACACAGTGCTCCTATTTTTCCTAATCCCCTTCGGGAGACAAATGAAATGTTGGGATACATTCAACTCTAAATCATAACAGACACATACTAAAGTTTACATAAATTTACTTCATTTATTGGTGCATGTTTCTACATCTATTTTGTTATAGAATGGAAACTAACCAAATGCTTATCACAAAGGATCGTAGGTGACTCTGTACTGGAGATGAGAAATACAGGTCAAAGCCATATAGCTTCTGTGCAGTCAGCTGCTTGATTTTATTGCTTTATTTTCCAAACATACTACCTCCCTTGTAGATTAAAATACTATTGTCACACAATAACTAAAATTCAAGCTTTAAATAATGTTATGCATTCAAATGTGTTAAGTACAGTCCTTGGCAAATAAAAGACATTAGATGACTTATTTGAGGTGTACTGATTATAAAATATTTAACTCGTGTTTTCTTCCTGCCCCATTTAGAGTAGCAAGGAGCAAAACACAGATAAACAAACTTTTACCTGTGAGCTTTTCATTAAAAGAAAGACTATATTCTGTCTTTTCCCAGGAATGTCCTGGGGAAAGTATTCAGCAAAGTCTATATTTACCTTTTCCGTACTATCTAATGAAAATTGATGTTTACAGGACTCTGAGGCATTATAAGATTCTCAGCTATCAAAGAAATATTTTATTGAATTGTTAATGAAATATTTATAGTACTGGGAAAGAAGAAAATATTTAAAACCATTTTTGGTAACATCAGTTTGAAAAAGTAAGGGTTATTTCATTAATAATTTATTATATTGAACTTCTGGTTGACCAAATCATTGTTATTTAAAAAAATTGTTAACTTGAATATATTACCATTTGAGAAGTTAGAAATGTCAAGTAAGCCCTGAACTTACTGTTTTTACTAAGAATATTTTATGAGAGACTTTGAAAAATGGTGCATGTACCTTGTCTCTTAAGTTTTAATACACCAGACTTCTGTATATCACAGGAAGTTTTGACCCAACATTTTCAATAAAGTACCACAGTAATATTCTCCACAAGATATATGTAAGATGCTTGAAATCTTTCCCTGTCATTGAACATTGAGGTTGCGGCAAAGCATTTGATACTATAAATAATGTGTCAATGAGCAGTTTTGTTTATGATTACTTACCTAGGCCTCTATGTTATTGCATTTGAATTTATAGTGCTCCAGAATTGCAACTGCTACATAATATGCATGAACATTTTTTGAAACTCATGATTACTGTATTGCTTTCCACACCATCAGGAGGAGCAGAACAATTAATTGGATCCTTGCTTCCCTTGAGCAGTACCATTTTTCACTTTGCTTATTCAATAACTAAAATTAATATTTAATTGTTTCTACTTTTATTACTGTGTTTACTACAATGTTTATTGTTCATTTCTGGTTTTCTACAACAATTCCTGTTCATTTTCATTTCCTTAGCAGGTTGTCGCTAACTGAGGTCATATTGGACTTAAATTATCTCGACTCTGAATGAAAACTTCTTAGGAAACCCAGCGTGGCAGAGGTTTTGCTACCTCTCCAGCACTCTTGCCATAAACATGTGTGTACATGAATATATGTGTAAGCTCTGTGCATAATGACATATTTGGAGGATGCAAGGGATGTCTGATGTGACAGTATGGTCCGAGGTTCCATTAAGACACTAAAAGAAATAATAAAGATATTCTACCTTTACATTAACAAACTGGAAAAGTCAAGATAGAACATCATTAACTTCATATGCCATATATAGTTTCTTTTATATTTTAAAAATGTTATAAGTTAGACTGTGTTGATAGAACACTATTGGGAGAGAGAGAATTGTAGGTGAATCTTAAATAATAAAAAGCCTCAAAATAAAAATTGATTGATGTACAATTTTTAAAACAAACTATGTATAAAAATATTTCTCAAGCAACTTCCTGGAGTTAGAATATCCCAAGGCTATGTTGTAGTTATTTTAATTTTAAAATAGCTGTACAGAATCTCCTGGACAAAAACTATTACAAAGAGTATCATAACTGTAGCATTTTGTTCTATGGTTATAGCCACTGTTCAGATCTCACTGGCAGAATTTATTATGGAGCTCCAAGATATTTCTGAGTTGAATTAAAAGAAAAGAAAACACAAGATAGCATTTTTTTCTGGATCATTCTTGGGTAACTTCATGAATGATTCCTTTATCAGTATTGTGTCAAGTGATTTGATGTCATTTTGATTTTGTTCAAGTTGATACACAGTTTAATATGAGTTGGTCATTATATACCTTTTTTTTGGTCCTTTTGAGACAGTCTCACTATGCAGTTTGAATTGGTCTTGAACTCACTTTGTAGCTGGTCTCAAACTCACAAAGATCATCCTGCCTCAGACTCCTCAGTGCTAAGATTATAAGCATGCACCACCACGCCCTGTTGGTCATTGTATACTTATGCAATAACTAAATCTGAAATCTTGGAATAATTAATGAGAAACTACATGTTTTCCTTATAGACTTTGTGTCAGTTTTGTGTGGCTCAACTGAGGTATGCATTTTACAGAGCACAACAACAGGTAAGGTGTAGTTCCTCCATCAAGAAACAGCTGACACAGTGAAGAAAACTTACACACCAAAACTACATCAAAACATGGTCCAAATATATGTGAATGCAGAGTTTTATCCAATTGCATATAGCTTCTTAGTTTATTCTGAGTACTTAGGTAAAGCATTGTGGAAAAGCTGAATTTAGCAATGAAAAATAAGTTATCCAAAAGTCACAAGGAGGAGAGATCAGGGAACATGAAGGGCTTCCACAAGATGTTCATAAAACATAAACAAATTAAAGCAGGAGCAGAGTGGAGACATGAAATAGATGTGAGGATAAGTTGAATGTGTATCGGTTCTATTCATTGTAGAAGCCTGGAGTCTGATTAAATGGGTGGTTTTGATTGTGAAATGCACATTTTGATTTCATGACATAGTCTTTATTCTGTAGCACAGCAGTCAAAATTAGGGATCCAAACTGGAAGTCCTTAAAATAATCTAATAATTTATTATGCACTCATTGATGTCACCACCAAATTATACTAAAGAAGATGTGCAGATGGATAGACAAAATAGTTAAAATATTTAAGACTATGAAAATCTGTAATAGGGTGAATGTGATGAGACTATGCAGCAGTTCTCTTGAGTCTGGTTAGAGAATTTATATAGTGACAGGCAAAGGAAACCAAAAGAAGTAGATATTTCACAGAGGTCACATTGACTTTCAGAGAACTTAAATATAAACAAAGGGTTTGCTCATGGCTAGTAACATTATATTTGGAGAAAAAAGTTTAGAAATATAATTAGTTGATAATTTTATATGTTATTATAGATAAAATCTGCTTCTTTTAAAAATTAATTTAAGACAAATATAAGAAAGAACCATAAACTATATAAGGAGTCCTAGTGTATTTGGCCATGGAGCAAATCTCCTATGAGAAGTTATGTATAATGAAAAGCAGAAGCACTATGGCCACAGAACTGATGAAATAGAGAAAGAAGGTCACTAAGCTTGCAGAAATGAGCCATGCTAACTTGGGTAACAGAGGGAGTGAGCTGTCATGTTATGTTTGCCATTTGGGAGGTCATTTGCACCAGTGGAGGTGGCAGAATCAAGAAACTGGTGACAAAATAAGATAGTTTCCAGGTAAGTGAAACAAATACAGAATGCCGCAGTATTTTAAATGCAGAGGACAAGTATAAAATAGTAATATATTGTCCTGCATTTCAAGATAGAATTTTATAGCACTATTACTATTTAGGAGTGGAAGATGGTTTATATAGTTAAGAAAACAGGAGAAATGTGATTATAAAATATATTTTAAAGTTGTTTAAATTCAGAAAAGCAAGATATACTATGCAAATTATATTACACCTAGAACCCTAGAACCTAGAAACACAGAGACTGGTTCAGCAGGCATCCACAACTGCTTGTTCAATAGTGGGTCTCACCTCACTAACACAACTGTCAGTCCCATTCATACATGTGTACAAACACACCCACATACCCACACACTCACACACTCAAACATGAACACACAGTATAACTTCAGATACTCCACAGCTGGGAAGGATGCATAGAATTCTGCACAGTAATGTATATCATTTCCTTAACACCAGAAGCAGTTATATTATTGGGGAAACACCGTGAAATGGAAATATACAGACTCTGTTGTTACAATCATTAATAATTTCTGGCTGGCAGCAGAAGGGTATTAAACCAAGTTATAAGATCCACTTCATGTGATATACTCAGAACTGCTTTTTTTTTGTTTGTTTGTTTGTTTTTTACCAGCACACAGTAACAATCGCTATTATCCCCCTTTAAGGACTCAAATGCAACTTTTCTTGTATTAATTAATTAATTCTTGAGACTGGGGAGATGGCTCAGTAAAATAAATGCTTGTCTTGCAAACACAAGGGGCCTGAGATCAATCCCCAGTTCCACACACACATACACACACACACACACACACACACAAAATCTTAAAGTATTTATTGACTTTGACCTTCACATCAGGTTTCTTCAAATTCACAAGGAATACTAGATTCTGTCACTATCTTTAGCCTGGAATTTTGCTCATTGAGCAGGATTTTCATGTAGCATGAATGATTGGATTTCAGACCATTGTGGTATTAATAAACTATGTAGACAGTGGCTGGGAAGAAATGGAATGATGTCATAGGATATATAGACTTAAAGAAGTAAAATTCAGAAAGAGGGAAATCAGAATCACAGACCATTCTGTAGATAAAGTTGTCTTTCTGGAAACTGTCTTCAGCTTCTAACACTTTAAATATATTACATAGATTTTGGCCGAATACTTGAAATAATTATTACTCTGTGTACATTGGACTGAATATTTTGCTATACTATAGAATGAAAAAGCTGTGTCAAATTTATCCTTACAATTCAGAAACAAATTATGAACACATTGAATATAAGGAGAAACACAAAAGGATAAATAAAAAAGTCATACAAATTGGGAGCATTTAGAGATAGAATTAAGTATAACATAGTAATAGAGCTAAGAAAGATAGCTGGGTGTGGAGGTACAGTGTCATAATCCCAGCACTCAGGAGGGTGAAGCAGGAGGATCATTGCAATTTCAAGACCGGCCTGGGCTCAAGACCAGCCTGAACTATATCGTGAAACCCTTTATCATAAAGACAATAGATGATAGATAGATAGATAGATAGATAGATAGATAGATAGATATAGATAGATGATAGATAGATAGATAGATGATGGATGATAGATAGATAGATAGATAGATGATAGATAGATAGATAGATAGATAGATAGATGATAGATAGATAGATAGATAGATAGATAGATGATAGATAGATAGATAGATAGATAGATAGATAGATAGATAGATAGATAGATAGATGATAGATAGATAGATAAAATAGGACTAAGAATGTATCAGAATTTTCTAACTTGGTTGTCCTGGAAAGAAAACTTACATTATCATTATTTCAAAGGAAGAAATAAAACCTATGTAATTTCTGCTAAAGAACAATAGTGGGTTTGAGTAAAAATATATTGGTATTAAGATGTTAGCTAACATTCTGAGGAAAAATTGGAGACTCAGTGGGCAAAATGAAACCGCAGTTTTGGAAACAGGTTTCCCAGGATGACATAATTTTATGAGTGATCCACAGACCATGACGATGGCGATGGTGTGGTGTGGTGCTGCTTCAGGGATCATCCAAGGATCAATGATAGAAGCTGGAAGTGGAGAGAGACAGCTGGGGGACAGAGACAGAGGCAGTGACAGATGGAGGGAGGAAGAGTGAGAAGGAGGGAGGGGGGAAGAATAAAGAAGGAAATAGGGGTGAGAGAGAAGAGATGAGAGGCGATGGAAGGAGAGGGCGGAAATTTTAAAAACTGAAAAGGCATGATCAGAAAGGGTATCCTCATTCTTAAATCACTGAATTTTTAAAGCCATTTTGCTAATGTTAAAGCTTACATATTACTGATTAATAAACAGAGGTTTTCTCACATTTACAAAGGTACAAAGGTAAAAATGTAGAAATTCCATGATAAGGTTGGGTCATTGTGGAAAATATGTGCAACTAAAAATAGACCAAATGAACTCTGAGTATAGTAGGGATTTGCATATTCTGCAGCATGCAAAATTGTCAAATGAAATCTCCTAATTTCCTTTTATTTTAATGCATGAAAAGCTTGATCTCCATTTGAGACCGTGATTAGCTGAGCTTGATCATTTCCTTGCTTATTTAAAGTTTCTTTATAGAAGGATTTCCAAGCGGTTAGCGTGTATAATTACTTATAGGAGGAAATCAAAGAAAAAATTGAAATGTGAGCTATACCACCTTCCCTTACTTGGAATCTACAAGTAAATGTGGGCTACAGTGCACATCCAGAGGTGTGTTACTTAGAGAGCATTATTCCTATTACTTGAAAGAAAACTTAAAAAGAAACTATAAAAATGATTTCAAGGAATACTTAGGAGAAGCCATGAACTATGACTATTTTAATTCAGGGAAAAAACTGTACACACCGTGTACTTCATAAAGTATAGTTATTTAGGGACTGGTGAGATAGGTCAGCAGTCTGAAGCACCTGCTTAGTCAAGCATAGGTAGGCACAGGGGAACGTGGTCCGATCCCTGGAACACGTGCTGAGCCAGCCAGAAGAAAAGGGTATCTCTGAAATATTTGCCAAAAACTGTGATGTCTCAATCACAAGTTATCTTTTCTAATTTTTCCTTCATGGTGCAAGTCCATTGCATCTTCGGAAGCAATCGTGAAGCCTTTGTGTCTCTATGTCCAACTGCCCTGGTCACCACAGGCAAGCAGGACTTGTGGGAAAATGTCAAACCAGTGAAAATGGAGACTCTAAACTCATCGCCTTTCTTAGCCTATGTAAGCCTATACTTACACAGACTTCAAGCCATTGTCTACATTGAATTGTCATTGTTATTGTCTATCACAAGATTCCTCAAGCCACTGATAATCATTTGTGAGGGTTAGGAGTTTTATATCTACTATCTCTAACTGTATGTTCTGCCCATTATTACTAGGTAGATATAAGGAATGTTGATGCTTTTCTCATCTCATTTCTCATGTGGGTTTCTTTTCTTCCTTCCTTCCTTCCTTCCTTCCTTCCTTCCTTCCTTCCTTCCTTCCTTCCTTCCTTCCTTCCT
>PVKA01019699.1:0-10589 GCA_004027165.1 Ctenomys sociabilis
GTGCTTCTACATAATTCTATGAGAGGCAAGATCTGCACTAATGGTGGTTGGACAGGATATTATGTCGGCTTCTAGTACTACGGTCATCCACTAGGAAAATAATTATTGAATTTTTGATATAATTCAGGTATAAAAAATAAGTAAGCAGCTACACTCTTAATTCACTGATAAGAGATATCTGCTAAAATAATATCTGTAATTATAATATCATGTATGCACCTTGTACAATACCAAAACGTTGTGAAAACAGTTTGCAATGTATTAATTTGTTGAATCTGTATTGTTAAGGTGTCAGGTCTTGATTTAGAAATAGAGGCTGTTTGATGTCACAGAGATACTCTGGGAAGCAAAAGAGAGAATTAACGTGTTACTTGATACCCTAGCTCTACCGTTTCCGCCTGGAAGAGATGGGCATTGTTTACCTCCGCAGCCCACCAGTGTGAACTAACCCTACAGTCTGCCTGTGCTCCACCAGGGGGCTGGGACAACTGGCTACACTTGTGACTCATTTGTGAGCAGCAAATGCTTCTTCCCCATGGCAATATTCTTCCTATATGAGGTGATATTTTTTCTCAAGTCCCTGAGAGGAGAGGAAAATTGTCATAGCATCTGGGGGAGATGGTGGTATTAGAATGTAAGTCCTGGGTTACTGCTAGCATGGTATCTTGGCACCTGTGGGAGACTGATGCTGGGATACCCCTTCATCCCTCATTATGGTTCGTATTTAGATGTTCTCCCAAAGCCTCATGTACTCATAGGTGGGGCCTTGGGGACATGACTGGGTTAGGGGTGTGTGATACTGAATAAGCCCACTGATGCACGTGCAGCTAAATGTGATGCTAGGATGGAAAGCCTTGCTGTGCATGCTGGGAGCATGGCCTGGAGCATCTCTCTCCCTCCTCCTCCCTCAATCTTCCTGCTTCCTGCTGCTGCATCGGAAGCTGCCTCTCCTCGGCCATGCCAACCTGCCATATAGCCAGCCAACTATCAAAACCTCTACGAACTGTGAGCCCAAATAAACTTCTACTCATGGCTGTGGGTCTTGAGCATTATGTTTCAGCAGTGAGACAGTAACTAACACCTCCTTCCCCTTTTCAGTACCAAAATCAGCAGATTCTCAAGGACTTTATATAAAACGACATAGTAAATCCACAGAGTCTCCTTGTAGCTTCTGTATACTGTGAGTCGTTTCTAGGTTACTTATCCCTAACACAAAGTAAACAGTTGTTACATTGTATTGTTTAGGGAACAATAACATGAACTGGGTTCTGTCATTGTATAATACAGATGATTTTTTTATTTTTATATATTTGGTGCCGGTGGCTGAACTCAGGGGTTCATGTGTGTT
This sequence comes from Ctenomys sociabilis, assembly GCA_004027165.1. Lineage (NCBI taxonomy): Eukaryota > Metazoa > Chordata > Mammalia > Rodentia > Ctenomyidae > Ctenomys > Ctenomys sociabilis. Next base: position 1,349 of record PVKA01019699.1, read on the forward strand.
AAGCACATGCTTTACCACTGAGTTGCACCTATGGTGGTTTGAACCCTCAAATAAAGAACTGGTGACTATGGGGGGCCAATTGAACTGTCTGTGTATCACATGAGGTATTGTCATGAGCCTACTTTTATTTTGCAGCCTTACTATTTTGGTTCAAGCCTGTATGACCACTGTGACAAAATGGTGAACAATTTCAGAGTAGACTTTTGGGCATTTTGACATACTTATTTATGTTTGGATCTCCTTATTTTAAATTATAAAATGCTTTTCTTCCCCTGAGAACAATATGAAAACTTGAAAGGAGAAAGAACACCAGTAAGATATCTTAGCCTTTTGAGGAGAGAGAAATACAGTCTCCTCTTCCTGCACAGGAGACATGATATCAGGACTTCTGGTGCTAGGTGTGGCCCAAAGAAATCAACTGGTGGTGTGCTTCTTGGGAAAGCAGTTTTCATGTGGTAAACAAGTTAACTGTAGACTTCCATGCAGACAGGTAGGAGGGAGGTACCCTGGGTGCTCCTGACCCTTGTCTCGCAAAGGCCCAGATGGGGTAGTTTTCATATTTCTTGATACTCAGACTTATTTGTGTTGGAGTGTACTAATGGATTTGCATGTTGCAAGACTTCATCAAAGATTCTGAAGATGTAGACAAGGGCAGGAACTGGAAAGTGTTAGTGGCAGCTGCCTGTAGGTTAAAGCCTTTGGAAATGTGCTCATCATGAGCTAGGATTCAGTGAACTGAAAAGGAACTTAGAAAGACTATGCTTCAAACTTTCCTTTCTTCTTATCTTCTTCTCTCTTCCCTACTGTTGCAGAGAAACCAGAAAACTGAAGGCCAGAGAAGCCAAGGCACTTGCTCAAATCACATGGCTGGCAGCAGATTTATGGACACATACCTGGTCTATTTCAAACTCAGGAGCTTTCTTCATTGCTCCCTGGGGCTGCCGTGGTTTTTAAACATTTTAGGGTTACTCTTTGATAATCTAATGAAGTTCTTCTCTACTTACCTCATGAAATGCAGGGACTCTGAACCACACAAAATTCTACATATTTTGGGGGACACCCATGACTCACTATTCATTTTCCCCACTTCTGTATTTTTTGTCATTAGCATCAGGAAAGTGTTAGAAATGCCTCTGGGACTAACCTCAAACTTAATTTTTGCTAACCCTTAAAGGGTTATAGACCCACAAGGAAAATTTCCATTCTTTGAGAGAGTAGTGAGAAAGTTAAAACTGCAAAAAGAGGAAGAAAAAACACTTATAAAAGGCCTAGTGTGACTGATTCCCAGAGGTGATGCGGTGGGGGGCACTTTCTGAGTGGAAGGGCTTTCAGAACGGGGAGCTGTTGACTACAGCCAGAACATTAGCCTCACTGCTCACAGTGCTGCAGACACGCCTGGGTATAGCCGTAGCGCAAATACCTTGGGGAACAATGTCTCTCTGGCAGGGGGCAGATACAAGATGACTTAATACACTTTTTTCCATATCTAATTTCTACGATTCTGTGAAATGAAAACATGAGTCATAGACCTCCTGAAAAGCAGGCTGTGTCAGAGCTCGCCTGATCACAATGATCAGGATTAAAATTCACGTCCATAGCTGAGATTTTTAAAAAACCTTCAAATTCCGGTGCTCACAGGAAGGCAGGAAGGAGGATGATCTGGAAACAGTTGACTTTCACACAAAACATCAGCCACTTTTTAGCACTGGGCAATTTAGAGGGTGTGAGGAAGCCACACAGCCGATAAGATCAGTTGTGTGCTTGCCTGTGAAGGCTGTGAAACTGCTCTGCTGCCTACGGTGTGGGGTTTCAGGTCCAGGAGCGTTTGCTGCTGGTCCTCTTGTCACAGTCTATGCCAGAGCATCACCTGGACAGCGGAGAGCCACCATGCCCAGGACAGCGCCCATGGAAGCATCAGTATAGCCATGTGGCTGTGGGTCCACTGATTCAGCCGTTTACAAATGCTCATTTGTCTTTACTTCCTAGCACATGGCAAGCACCCCAGGGTGCTCACATTGAAATCAGAATGAAAAATTTATTACTTGAGACAGCACACTGTCCTAACATTTACTTCTTAAATGCCCCAAATTGTACCTGCCTTAGGACATTCTCTCATGTTCCTCTTGCTGGAAGACTCTCACATGGTGTCCTTAAAGTCACTCAGGTCTCCAATCCATTCTTTCCTCTTCCTAGAGGCCTCCTCTTTGACCATCAGAACCAGCATTAGCCTGAGTAACTCTTTGGATTCTGCTTTGGAGCACTTACCTGTGCTGGGCAAGCACTGTGTGTGTTCCTACGCTTCTGATCTACCTCATTTCACAACAGAATTGTTCCATAGTACAGCGACAGCCTTGTTCAGTACTGTGTCTTTCCTAATTAGGACAATATTTGCTGTCCTAAGTTCTCAGCAGGTACTTGTGGTCTAAGTGATGGAACAAAGTTGAGTTAGATTAGGCACTTAGTATATACCAGGAACTTCTGCATTTGTATCATTTCATATTACAACTACATGTCATTGGTGTTTTATAGGTGAGGAAATGAACATAGATAAATGTAGTGTCATGCTCAGGATCACAAAGCAAATATGAGCCAGAAGTGGGACTTCAGCCTAAGTCTTATAAATCCAATGTACAAGCTCTTCTTACCAGATAACCCTTGGGTTTTCTAAGCCAGTCTTTTCTGGCAAGTCTGAACACTTAGAATGTTTATAGGGAATCTTCTGAATTCTCTTCCAGGTTGAACCAGGGAGTTGAACTCTTCCAGTGGAACATTTCTGATGAAACTTCCCATATTTTTTGCTTGAGACACAACTGTAGCAGATAACTCACCTGGTTCTGGACACAGAGGCTATGGGGTGGGGTGATTTTGGCATGGCCTTTGGCTCAACTCTCCCAATCCTCTATCCATGACCTCCATTATTCTGCATTACTTAGGAGGCAGCTGTAGGACTCTACTCACCTAAACGATATCCATCCATCTATCATCTATCTATCTATCTATCTATCTATCTATCTATCTATCTATCTATCTATCTATCTCTCTATCTATCATCTATTTATCCATCATCTATCTATCTATCTATCTATCTATCTATCTATCTATCTATCTATCTATCTATCTGTCTACCTATCTATCTTTCTATCTATCTCTTTCATGGATAATAGCTTTTTAAGAGAATAAAAGTAGTAAAAATTAGAAATGATACAAAATTTCATTAAACAAAACAATAGGAATTCAACAATGGTTGAATACTCTTGTATATTGTTGTCTTTAAATAAAGTGTTCAGATTGCCAGATAGAAGCATGCAAACTTGGTCAAAAAATTAAAAAGAAGAGAAAATTAAGCATTAACTGTTCCTTTTAACAGACTAGTAGAAATCAGCAGTATGATTATCCAAGCTATCTGTGTAGAACAAACATTGTGAAAAAAGCCATACTTCCAAAATTGTTATACATATTCAATGCAATCTAAATTAAAATACCATTAGTGTACCTCACAGATTTTAGAAAAACATTTCTAAACTTCGCCTGGGACCAAAAGAGACCTCTAATAGTAAAAGCAAATCTGTGCAACAAAAGAAAGGCAGGAGACATCACAATTTCTGACTTGAAATTATACTACAAAGCTACTGTGATAAAATCAGCATGGTGCTGGGTGGAATAACCAGACCTGAGGACCAGTGGAAAAGATTAGAAGATGCAGAAGGCTGGCAAAATAGTTCAGCAGATTAAAGTGTCCACACGCAAGGTGCAGGGGCTGGGTGTTTGATCTCCAGGCCTGCCCTGCTGGCCCCGCCCTGGGGCACACTGAGATGGCAATTGAGACTGGGTGTGGTAGTGCGCACCTGTAATCTCAGCTCTTGGGAGGCTGGAAACAGGCGGATCACTATGAATCCAGTCTAGTAGTGAGACCCTGAACACCCTGTAAACTGTTCACTAAGATACCAAAAAAATAAAAATTAAAAGATGCAGACACAGCCACAAACACTCAGCCATCTCATCTTTGACAAAGGGACCAAACATGTTCACTGCAAGAAAGATAGCCACTTTAATAAATGCAATTGAGACTTGATGGTAAATTTAATTTACCGTGAAGTCCTCTTTCTTTGCTCCCATCTCTGGCTCATAGCTTCTTATGATGATACAGTTCTCCTTATTAGGTCAGCAACCTTTTATTTTTTAGCTTATTCTTTAATTAAAAGGATTCAGTCTCATGGCTTCATGCAGAACTTTGGCTGATCACGAAGGCACTTTGCTTATTTCCCTGCCTTGTTTTCTGTAGCTTATGCCTTTGGAGCCTAGAAAACCTACAACCTTAACCTTCACTTTCAATATTTGTAGTTACTTTAAGCCTAGTTATACCTTATCCATTCATCCTTTTCTATTTTCATCCATTATTTGGAAGAGAGTAGAAGCCAAACAATGAAATTATAGAGCTGTCTTGAGAAAACTCTGAATGTGTAACTCTGTGAGCTCTGGACCTTACTTCACGACATAAGGCTTCTCTACAACCTATGGTCACCTGGAGCCACTTGGTCATGGAAGGCAAGGTGTGTAGTCCTTTGTAAGTATTACAATGGGAGCTCAGAAGTTGTGAAAATCAAGTTTTCTTCCCTTGAAGATGATTCCAGTACAGGCTGGAGGCCCCTGACTGATCAGAATGTCTCTCTTCTCTGGCTGTCCCTTTCCTTCTTTCCCTCCTAAGGTGCCCTTCCCTCCTCCTCTGAGTTTCTGTTAGTCTTCTCTCTGGAATTCAGAGCTGGTGGAAGTGGAGGAGGAGGTGGAATGTGTGTGCTTCAATTTCTACACAGAATGGGGATTTCGTGAGCGGCAGTGGATATTCAGAGAGCCCAACACTGCCCTGTCATTTTGTTACTTTCACTGCACCTCAGAGATCCACTTCTATTGTGTTTTATGTCCATATTTCCTAAACAGAAATGCTTTTGCTCCCAATTTCATAAAGGGTTGATCAGGGGAACAAAATCTTATTTTTCTATACTTGAACAGAATTAAGTCAAACACCATGAGGTATCACACAATATGTACCTTCAGAAGATGTTTACTCCCTGTTCTGTGTTCTTGGCACCAAAGCTGAGGTGTATCTAGAAACTTTTCACCCACCATACTAGACAGGATCAAATAGGCAACTTTTTGAATATTTTTGAGTAAACTGAGGAAAATGGAATTCTCTAACTAAAGTATATGTTAAACTTTTAGAAAACGTATGACGGCACAGAGGCACATAAGTGTTTCAAGGAAGAAGACTTCTGCTTATATGGGACTCAATTTCATTTTTTAATTTCAGAGCCTATTAACATGGCATATGCATGAGATTATTCCACTTTACTTAAAAGATAATTCATCTCAGTTTTCACATTTCTCCCAAATAAAATCAACTTGGTGCCTGACAGTTGCACAGTTCAGATTTTCTACTTTCCAGAAAAGTCAGTTTTTACAAATTGTTCAGAATCTCTGGAACTAGGAATTCTTATATTAAAATCTTCTCTGAGTGTTTGGATTTCAGTAACTGTGGTGCTGATGAAAGAGCTTGTCCTTAGTCAAGAGGAGCAACAGCAAGAGAGACAAAGGCCTGTCCTCATTCCTAAGCTCCCCAGGGGAGCATGTTTCTGTTAGAGGAACTGGTCTGTTGCTCCAGAGCATTTGGAAGGCCTCCACTAGTAAGCTCACAGGAACTAAGTTCTGGGAGGTATGCAGCAGATAAATGGCTTTTTTGACCCTTCACTTTGGTAATTGATCATCTTCTTGAAGGTATCAGAAGGAGGGTATCTGAGAGTAGGAACAACCTTCCTCTGATCAGGGGTTTGCAAATCCAAGGGCTGTGGTGACCTTCAAACCCCATTCCAGGTTGGTGGCTCCTAAACATAGGGCATATTATGCTGACATATGGATGCTTTATAGCCCTACTTATCTAGGTGTGACAATATTAATTGAACTGTTGGATGGCTGGGCACAGAGGTGTTTGGTCCAAATACTTAGAATTACAGGGAAAAATTCTCAGAGGCTCAAAGAAGCTGGACTGGGTTCACAAGGGTTAGTGCTGCCTGCCTGCCTCCTTTATCTGGTCAGAGATCCCAGGGACCTCTGGCTCATCCATGCCCGCGTGATTGTATTAAGAAGGCTGGATCTAGAAACATTGTATTAGGCAAGCAAGTTACATGCACAGCTGGTACCTTAAAATGCCAATTAACAAAAGACGTAGGTTTGGGATATGCTAAGAGAAAAGGAAACTAGGTATGATGTTCTCGTTACCTGCCTCTGAATGGGAAAAGGTGTCAGCTCTCTTATTCTCTCTCTTTCTCCTTCCCTCCATCCTTCTCTCCCTCCCTCCCTCCCCCTCTCTTTTTCCTTTCTTTTCTTTCTTTCTTTCTTTTTGTTTGCTCAGCCTGCCCTCAGGGTGGGACTGGCATGGCATGTGGTACCAGGGATCAAACTGCAGTCCCCTGTACCTGCCTAAACTTATCTAAGCAAGTGCTTTAGACCACTGACCTCTCTTCACCAGATCGGTGTCAGGTCTTTCTGAAAACAATTTACCATGAATGACTTAAAAATGCTTAATTCTGACATGAAGCCATCATTTACCATTTTCTCTACAGTCATATGACAATGACAATTCTGTAAGAAACAAGAGGAGAGTTACCTTTTAGTGTTGTAAATATCAACCTGAAATTCTAACTGCCAGGGTCCTCTAAAGGATAAATTTATTGAATCAATCCAATTTTTGCAACTGTCATGAAACCACTTAAAGATATTATGTTTGAAAGTTTTCCTTAAGATTGCAATTTTATGGGCTGGGGAGATAGCTCACTGATCTAAGCGCCTGCCTGGCAAGCACAAGGATCCAGGTTTGATACCTGGTACAGCATGCTGTGCAGGCCCCGAGAGTGTGGAGGCAGGAGGGGAAGCCAAGAAAGGGGGATCACTTTGAGCCCAATCTGTGAAGCGAGACCTTTTAACAAATAATAAGTAAAAGACCAAAAACATAATAAAAAAGATTGCTATTTTAAAATGTGCTGTGTTGTGCTGTGGTACATACATCCTTAAGGAAATAATCCTGTAAACTTGTCAGCTGAGACAGGTGAGTTCTAGCCATTGTGTAGCTGGCCTTGGAGAAACACCACTGTACAGAAACTGCAATAATCTCTAGTTAGTGTTGCCAACTGGAAAGCTACTGGGAGGGTGAGACCATCATTTTCCTTCTTTCTGCTCAGTACCTTTTCCAGTCTCCCCAGGCTGGGAGCTATCAGTCCTTCCGCACTAAGTCTGGGCCTGCCTGTTGGCCTGCTCATTGTTGTATCTCATCTCAAACTAAAAAAAAGATGAGTCATTCTTTGTCTCATCATGACTCTGTTCATCATTCTTTCAATTTGAATCCTTCTGGCTCAGGGTTCATTCAGGATCTACCCAGTTTTCTTACCAAGAACCACTTAGAATGAACTAAATGTTTACTAAATAGCCAAGAAATGTGCAGAACGAGATGTCTTGCAACTCTGGGAGAGACAAGCACCTCTTGCTATGGGCTAGGCTTCAAGACAAAAGATAAAACAAATACACCCAGGTACTTCCTAAGGATAAACATCAGGGATTGGTGTTAATCACCTTGGGAAAGCCAGGAAGAACCCTATAGGAAAAGCCCCTGTTCTGTATTCATGCTCACTTGCTATGTGAAGCGCTTCTCCACTTGATCCCAATTTAATCAATTTTACCTGAGCAATTTATACTTATAATCTCATTGGTTGACCATCGTTCCATTTTTGCCATCTTGGACCCTCCTTGTATCATGGATTTGCTCTATAAAAATCCCTAGAAAAGGCAGAGTTCTTGACAACCCATTCAAGACCCCTCTGTTTCTCTAGAATAGAAACCTTTTTCTCCTAAAAAACATATTCTGCTCTTTACCACTGTTATTCTTAAAATTCATTGTTTGACTTTAGAGATTACGAACTGGTACTAGACTTGTCACAGGTTGGGAGTTTCTTTCTCCTATATCACTGAGATTTGCTTGATCATTTAATTTTTGATTGACAACTCACAATGAACACAGCTATACATTCATTTTTGATTAATTATCTCTCAGCCTTGAACTTCATTAAGTCTAAGTGAGAGGTACTGTGCTGTCCCCTAGCCACTTATTCATTCCATAAGTCATTTACAGATCCTTCCCAGTGTCAGCTGTAGGGTTGATATGCAGGATACAATGGTCATAAAACAGACAAAATCTTTGACTTTCAGAATTTGGAGGTATGACATTGAGCAGACTCAGGATGTCTGCTTCTTTTGTCTTAAGGTGTTTTTACTATATGCTTCAAACTCTCAGCAAGTGATCTCTTGGCAGGTCTGTTCTGTTCTATCTGGCAGGGTCAGACAGGGATAGCAGGAATGGATTTTCAGCTGTCCTATCTGAAAGTGGTAAAAGTGGATAGTATAGGAAGGAGGGAGTATCTGGGACTTTCCTTCATGCTTCCTCCCAAGATCAAGTGCTGGGACTTTTCCTTTCCCACTAACCACTGCTTTATTGATGTTGGGACCCCCATCATCAAATGCAGGGGGTTTCTGAAACTGATTCCATATGGGACAGTTTGGATGGCAAGGAACAGTTTGGTTCATGTTCTGTTGTTGGTGGACGTGCCAAGAGGTGGGCACAGCTATGAGGGAAGGCTGCTCAGTGCAGCCTTTATCCAGAGAGCTCTGAGATAAAGGAGCTCTCAGGAATGGTGGCAGGAGGTCTGAGTATGAGCTCTGCTCATGCATGGCTGTTCTGCCCTGTGAAAGACCATACGTGTTGGGAAAGTCTCTCAGAGATGTGTGGCCCCTCTGGGTCTTGCTTCCTCTGAGGACATTCACAGATATCTGTCTAGCTCAGCTTTCCCTCTTAGTGTGGGCAGCTCTCCTCTGGTCTTTTTATCACACCCTGGCTCCTTGTCTACTTAAAGAAGTCTACTAATTAAAGCAGCTTATGCTGTTGACTTTGTGATGACTGAATAATCCCCCCTTCCCACATTTCCAAATCAATCCCACTTCCTATGCCTGGCATCCTTGAAAGTCATTTTTCACATATCAGAATGACAACGTTGTGGGCAAAAGACCCAAGCCTTGCTTCCTTTGGAGTTTAGCATTTGATTCTCAATAGTCTTTCTACATTTTTGTTAAAGGCTGGTTTTCTATAATGTAAGATGTTTTTGGTTTTTCACAGTTTTATTATTTCTGTTATGAGCTTTTAACA